>BMAO01022337.1:0-58409 GCA_019973975.1 Trichonephila clavata | reverse complement strand
TATGTGACTACCCAAAATTCGTCGTTTTGGGGAAAATTTTAGAAATTGATTTTATGCTTTTATTTTATAGCCCATACATTAAAGATTCCAAAAACACTCTAGTTTTATTTTTACGATATTTAGAAGCAAAATTATAGCATAATTAGTAAACCGGAAATGGAGCTTACAAAACCGGAAGTACATCCCTACTCAAAATATTTGTAAGATATTGAATTGAAATTTTCAAAAAATGTTTTATTTTGTTACATCTGTGTTATGAATCAAAATCTAATTTCTGTGTACATATTTATGTACTTTATTGCTTTTTTATGAAAATGATCATTAGTTTTTTTTAAGAAATTTTGGTTATGCATAAAATTTGGCATAATTAAAAAACTTTCAAAAGTATTACAAATCTTTTTTTATTCCTAACACTTATAAAGATGTCATTTACGTACTGTATAAATATTATTTGAATACATTCATTAGAATTTTCTAAAAATGCAATTTTTCATCAAAATTTCACTAAATATGACAATTGTTATTGTCTATAAAACTCTCCAGAAAACAGCAAAAGTTGAAAAAAAAGTCAAAATTAGTTAAACATGAAGCTAAAGAGATCTTGACCCATAAATATGGTGAGTTTAAAAAATGTACAATTAGTAGAAAAATTTTTATACCATATTAAAATCTTTAAATGCATTTTTTGAGAAATATGTGTTTCAATTTTTAGTTTCATGGTAAAGTTCACTACAGGATTGCTTTTTAAGATATTGAATTGAAATTTTCAGAAAATGTTTTATTTAGTTTTTTCTCCAGTCTAGACTATAATCTAATCTCTGTGTATATATTTATGTATTTTATTGCACTTTTTGTGAGAAAATAACATTAGTTTTTTGTAAAAAATTGAGTTCTCGCATAAAAAATCACATATTTCAAAAACTTTTCAAAAGTATCACAAATTTTATAGTTATAAGCACAGATAATGATTTTATTTATATATTGCATAAATATTATTCGAATATATTAATTAGAACTTTCAATACAAGCCTAACCGTAACTGCAATTTTTCACTAAAATTTCACTCAAAATTCCAATATACCGAAAATTATTTTTAATTTTGCGGAAATTGTACTTAAATTCTTAGTTTTATGCACCATTTCAAATTAAAAAATGTTTATTTAGTTGAAAATTTATATATTTCAAAAAAAATTCTCCGAAGGTAGTCACATACATTAAATTTGCCATGCATTTCTAAAAACACCTTCAGAGTTCATGAACTCAAACTGCTGGAAGCAGTACAGTTTTGTTCTGAAGAAAATATGAAAGCTGCATCAACAGAAGTGCGAAATTTTTAAAAAAGTACAACTTGTGTGGTGTTTCAGTAAATGTCACATGGCAGCGAAGAGGCCATATGTCGCTTAATGGTTGCGTATCAGCTATCTCCATTGATACTGGGAAAGTTTTAGATTTGGAAGTAATGAATCAGTATTGCAAAGTGTGTGAAATGAAAGTGAAATCTGAACATGAATGCTCAAACTATAAAGGATCCTTTGGAAATATGGACGCTGTTGGAGCTTTCAGAATTTTTGAAAGATCATTGATACAACGGACTTGCAGTACACCGAGTACTATGGTGATGGTGATTCCAAAGGCTTTTTACAAGTAAAGAATATGTATGGGGAAAACAGTGTCTCAAAACTCGAATGTATTGGCCATATACAAAAAAGAGTAGGCTCACGTCTAAGGAAACTAAAAAAGAACTCCAAATGACTTGGAGGAAAGGGCAAACTAACCGATAAATTTATTGATAAACAGCAGAACTATTACGGGATTCCCATCCGTAGCAATGTTGGATGTCTCGAAAAAATGCAATCCGCTGTAATAGCTGCTTTCTTTCGCTGCTGCTCTAGCAATCAAAATCCCATGCATGGGCAATGTCCTACAGGGAAAGACAGCTGGTGCAAGTATAAACGAGCATTATGCGATGAAAAAGTACACATAGAGAAAACAACAGGCCTTTCAAATTCAGTTATTAAAGTGATAAAGCCCACTTACTTAGCACTCTGTGATGCAGATTTGTTAAAAAAATGCCTCCATGGCATGACCCAAAATAATAATGAAAGTTTTAATAATGTATTATGGTCTATTTTACCAAAATATTTTTTTTTCATAAGTAAACTTTGCTTTTTGGGTTCACACATTGCTGTCCTATTATATAATTCAGGTTATTTAGGACTGTTACTTGTATTTAGTTATTTAGGTATGGTAATTGATCCAATGATACTTAAAAACTACATGGAAATTGACACAGGACGTATTCAAAAATCAAAACGTTAGCCATTACCCTCAACAAAACTCTCCAGAAAACAGCAAACAGCCAAAACAAAAGTCAAAATTAGCTGAAAATGAAGCTAAAGAAGGCTTAACCTATAAATATGGGGAGTTTTAAAAATGTTTATTAAGTAGAAAAGTATTTATTTTGTGTCAAAAAAAATTTTTAATGTGTTTTACGAGAAACTTTTTCTGTTAACAATACTGAGCAAAATCCAATTGAAGATAATGAATGAAATGTATAATTCCATTAGAAGAAAAGGCCACCTATCCAGTACATTGGTCAGTGAGCTAACTGCAGTGCCTTTGAGCTAGGGTTTTAATTCCGGAGAAGACATGGATATTTGCATTATATCACTTATTGGCTATAAAAATACAATTTTTCTTTGTCATGTGTGTTCCATGTTTACTTCGTGGTGCACTGGGGTTTATAAATGTTCTGAATAAAAAAAATTACATACAAAGGGTAACTTACCTTATAATTTTATTCACATGCTTTGCGCGGACTATATCTAAGTACAATAAACATTTTGCGTTCAGATTCAGAACACAAATTCAAATTCAAAACGGAAATAATACATAGAAATCAAGCATTAAGTAGAACATACTTACAATTCTTAATTTTAAATTTATATATATGTATACATATTATTTGTATCTATCTTTCTTGGCGTTGTAAATAGTTCAACTTTCTCAGTTACTATTTTATTGTATTATAGTATATATATTCATATACATAAATATATATTAAAAATTCAAAAATTAGAAGAATATTCTACTTGGTGATCACGTATTCGATCTTTTTTCAAAAACGTTTATTTAAAAATATATATATGCATCAAAACAAAAACATATTTGTAATTAATAATCGAATGCTTACAAAATGAAATGATTATTGTAACATTCTTATCGTTAGAGATAAAGTTAACAACTTTTTTATTGAACAAAGAAACGTATATATTTGCAACGCAGATATTTCTGATCAGCTAATTTACTTTTTCTAATTTGGTTTTGAACAAAGCGTTTCTGTATAAACGCAGGATTTTTAAGTGAAAATAAAGAACTTTTATCTTACGCTTTCTGCTGATGTTTCTTTAAATCATAAGTTTCAAATTGAAATATTCTTTCTTTGAAAATATGTGTCACTCGGATTACCAAGAGTTCCATAATATTAAACGTTGTTTTTTGCTTTAACTTTACGCTGCTTAGAATGAATTTTGAAGAATATTGTAACTGTTTTAAATTGAGTTCTTCCACAGATTATTCCTATTTACCATTATGTGATCAAACATTAAAAAACGTTCTGTGTTGCTATTGTATTTCCTTAACTTACTTTTAAACACACGTTATCAATTTAAATATTCCTTCTCAGAAGATCTTTATCGCTGTTAATGCTAAGAGTTCCAACGTTATCAGCGGAAGATTTTCTGTAACTTTTGTGCAATTTAAGAAAACTGGCACTTCTGCGACATGGTAAAATGAACTTTTATTGCACCAACATTTAAATGGTTCTCACTGATTTAATGGAAAAAATGCTTTTATGTTGAATTTTTGGTATATTTATGTACCTATTAATGTATGAAAATTCATTTTAAATTACAAATAAATCTGTACGAGCATTAATTAATGAATATTTTTTTTTTAATTTTGAAGTCATGTCCTTACCTTTAGTTATACTTTGCTTAAAATTCTACGCATATATAGCTATAAAGTTGTACAAGGTTTTTGCAAACATAACAATCTATAAAATGAACGAAATGACATTTTCTAAAATAACTTTATAAATATTATAAATGTTTTAAATTTGGTGATTTAAATTTCCTTTAAATTTCATGTAAAAATTGTGATATATCTGAAATTTATGAATGTTTATTTGAAACAAAATTTGTTCACTTTGTTGAAAATTTTTGCATTTTATAGTATACAAAATATTAGCCGTACAGGAAAAGTAGATTTTGATAAAAGTGTATCGGAATCACCAAAAAAAGCACTTTAAAAAATTATTGCAAATAAAGATACTTAAACAATAATTTGCAAAATAATAGTTTTTAATACAATATAAAACCATAACATTATTAATCGGATGATATTGCATTATTTATCAGCTTTTAAATTGTAAGTTTGAAATTCTAGATTATTTAGAAGTCTTTTTAATTACTCTTTCCTTACTTCATCAACACGTGTTATCATCGATTCACACATTCTTCCTTCTAAAATACCAAAGTTTTATATATCTATAAGTTTTAGTAATTTTTACTTCACTTTGAACATCATCACTGCAGGAGGTTACAAAATTCCTTACAGATATTATTATTATAAAAATACACAAAGAAAATGCCTCTGATGAATTGAAGAAATTAATTGGATGTCAAATTTAAATGAAATTTTTTTTAAGTTCGTAGCTAAATAATCTCTGTTTTTGTATTCATACTTATGAATATTTATTTATTTTAAAATGAAACCAACAGTGCAATACATATAGAGTTATTCATAAGCATTCAAATGCAGTTAGAAAAAACGAAATGTTTATTTTATAAGCCGTGTATTTAATTTAGAATAATCCTCAAGATCCCCTTTGTACTATATCCATTCGATTTATACAGTTTAAGAATTACACGGATTATTTTTAAATTCAAATTATACATAATTAACATTTCGAAAAACAAAATTTAATTTTAAAATTTTGTAACTTATCATTTAAATTGAACAGTAATTTTTGCACAAAAAATGTAGAACTTTCAATAAATTCGAACAGATAACATAGAAAAGTTACATTCTTTGTATAGAAAAATAAGTTTTTTATAAAAAAATATTAAATACAATACGGATTCAGAAGAAGGTGTACCCGACTTACATTTACATCACATTTGTTTACATTTTTAAAATTCAGATTTCAATCATTCTATTTATCGAATTTATGCCTCTATGGCTGCAGCAAAGTTCCCTCTATTTTTTATAAGTAAAATAAAAAAAAATTAAAAATTTGAAACACCTTCACGTCCCAGTTACCATAAAAGAGAATTTGGAGGAGTTTCATCCCACTTCAAAATATCTTTCTTCCGACGGCTTATTGAAATTTAAGAAAGTTATCATGTTGCTTAGGAAACCAAATCAACATATGTTTCAAGGGAGTCTGTTTTTTTATAAGAAAAGAATTTGTTCCTCCAAGGGTCTTACGGGTAATGGAAATACTGCACAATGGACACGATACCTTTGTGATCATGGTTTGGGCCTCGCAGCACTTGTACAAAGAGTAACAGTTTACAGCCGGCGTGTAGAAGGTTGGGAGCACGTTAAATTTCACACAATGCTCAAATTCCTTACGTTATTGCGATGTGGTAATTGGGAGAGGGGTACTAGCATAGGTGTCGTTCTAGTCCCTTGTTTTAGTTACAAAATTACTTGGACCGTCACCATTAGCTCACATAACGTCTTATAGTGCGATGCAAATAAATTCTCACTCACCCACGCATTCAAATACATCCAGATTTATTAATAATATATATATTTTGTTAGTGTTATTCATTTAAATTTACATAAATATTTTAAGTAGCTTAGAGTTGTAGACAAAATTGCGATTTAGTATTCTTTAATTCTTAAGACAGTTTTAATATTTTAGCAGGAACAGATTTTTTATTTCATTTCTTTATCAGTATAATTCAGAGAAAGTATATCAAAATTTTAAATATTATTTCTGGAATTCTCTATAAGATTTATTTCTATGAGAAAATGTATTTCAGCTTTTCTGATCTACTTTTGAATAATTACATAAATTATTTAAATGCCAATGTGTTATAAAAGAACAAATTTCGAAATCGGTGAAATTGTTATTCAAAATAGGTGAGCAATAATAAGTTTTAAATAATGATTATACTTTCCTACTTTGGTAGTGAGTGAGTAAATGTTAACAAAGCCCTATTGAGGTACTCAAAGCCTTTTACCTCGCAATTTTGAACCTTAAAAGTCAAGAATGATTTCTAAGGTACATGCTTTTATTGTTTACTGACTGTCTAAAAATGCTTCCATGGATTTTAGAAATCTATGTCTTTCAGTCATAATGCACATTTCGGTGGGGATTATATTTATGGATATTTTCATAATTTTTTTTTATTTTCAGTGTATCATTAAACAAATCGGTCAAATGATTGTTTTATATAAATACTTCGTAGTCAGTACTTTTTGCACTCTTCGGAGAAGGGAATACTGCATTTCTTGATATGAAGTTCAATAGAAAATACATTATATATATATAATGTATATGCAGCAAATTTTAATTCTGTTAATGCTTCGTCACCTTTTTATTTGGCTTCTAGTGTACTAATTACAGAGATGCTGAAGATGGGCGTAGGAAAAAGAAAATGATTTTCAATTTATTGACTCAAAAATATATTGCATGAAAAAATGTAGTAAATCAGAATGTGGTAGATAAATGGTTAAATTCTAATGTATTAGAACAATGGGAAAAGTGACATGTTGAAACTGATAAGAAATGCGGGTTGAAGTATTATATCATTTTAAAAGTAAGCACTCATTGCACATGGATTTTCAGTTTCTCTTGTAGCATTAATGTTGTGCTGTCCTGGAATTAATGTAGCTGTAAAAAGAGTTTTTCAATTTAAAAATATTTTTACACAAGTGAAACATCAAGATTGAATGATGATATTTTAGATCTGCTGCACTTAGTGTAAATTCGAATATGAAGGATATTCTTTGCTCCTAAACTCGATACATATGGAAACGATATGTTGACAAAACAATTCATTCGATGACAAATGTTTAAGTAAATCATTAATAGAGATGTAAGCGTAATTATGGTATTTTTGTTTGAATTGATAAAATGTTTCACGTATTTCCATTTTAATGTTTTTCTTAAGGTATGTAACTACCCTAAAATCGTGTGTTTGGTAAATTTTTTTTTTTACTTTATTTTAGTTTCTACGATATTTAGAAGAAAAGTTATAGCTTAATTAGTAAAACAGAAATGGAATTTTCAAAACCGGAAATGGGTATTTAAAGACATGAAATGTAAACAAATAGTTTGAACGCCTTTTTCGTGACTTTTAAGCAAGATAAACACCCATTACTTATTGTAAATACAGCTCCAACGTATTCTTTACTTATTTATTAATATTTTTTTTTCATTTGGCAACTGTTTTTTTTTTAAAATCCAAGCTTGTTTTATTGAATGGCAATACTATTATCGTCATTACATTGTTTACATTGTTCATTCGCAAGCGTTCTTCTTTATTACTATTTATTTTTGATATTTTTACAGTTTATTCATTTATTTTATCTAATTTTAACGTTTTATTTCATTGTGAATAATTTCAAAATGCCGAAAACTAGATCAAAAGTGACTAGAAAGAGAAGGCTTTATGGAAACAGATTTACCAAGTCAGCACCAAACAGTAACACGGTTTGTCTGCAAGTGAAGCAAAATTGAGCACTTATGACAGTTTTGATGTGCCTGAACCTATATTTCATCATTCTACAGGTAATACAATTATTGATTTCCAAGTTTATTGGGAATTATTTCAATCCTGTGTTGTCCGGAATGTTATGCAACTGGATTGAAACTAACAGAAGATTCCAGGGAAGGACTTTGCTCTAACTTGTGTGTGTCTTGCAGTTGTGGATTCATAATTGGCTTTACTTCTGCCCGTGAAGAAAATAAAAAAAATCACTCTCAATACTTTATTGGTATTTGGATTGAGATTGATTGGCAGGGGATTCACAGCTGGTAAGAAGTTGCTATTCACTTTAAATTTGCCATGCATTTCTAAAAACACCTTCAGAGTTCATGAACTCAAACTGCTGGAAGCAGTACAGTTTTGTTCTGAAGAAAACATGAAAGCTGCATCAACAGAAGTGCAAAATTTTAAAAAAAGTACAACTTGTTGTGTTTCAGTAAATGTCACATGGCAGCGAAGAGGCCATATGTCGCTTAATGGTTGCGTCTCAGCTATCTCCATTGATACTGGGAAAGTTTTAGATTTGGAAGTAATGACTCAGTATTGCAAAGTGTGTGAAATGAAAGTGAAATCTGAGCATGAATGCCCAAACTATAAAGGATCCTCTGGAAATATGGAAGCTGTTGGAGCTTTCAGAATTTTTGAAAGATCATTGATACAACGAGACTTGCAGTACACCGAGTACTATGGCGATGGTGATTCCAAAGGCTTTTTACAAGTAAAGAATATGTATGGGGAAAATAGTGTCTCAAAACTCGAATGTATTGGCCATATACAAAAAAGAGTAGGCTCACGTCTAAGGAAACTAAAAAAGAACTCCAGAGGACTTGGTGGAAAAGGCAAACTAACCGATAAATTTATTGATAAACAGCAGAACTATTACGGGATTCCCATCCGTAGCAATGTTGGATGTCTCGAAAAAATGGAATCTGCTGTAATAGCTGCTTTCTTTCGCTGCTGCTCTAGCAATCAAAATGCCATGCATGGGCAATGTCCTACAGGGAAAGACAGCTGGTTCAAGTATAAACGAGCATTATGCGATGATAAAGTACACATAGACAAAACAACAGGCCGAAAAAATTCAGTAATTAATGTGATAAAACCCACTTACTTAGCACTCTGTGTTACAGATTTGTTAAATAAATGCCTCCATGGTATGACCCAAAATAATAAGTTTTAATAATGTATTAATGTCTATTTTACCAAAATAAATTTTTGTTCATAAGTAAACTTTCTTTTTTGGGTTTACCCATTGCTGTCCTATTATATAATTCAGGTTATTTAGGACTGTTGCCTGTATTTAATTAATTAGGTATGATAATTGATCCAATGATACTTAAAAACTACATGGGAATTGACACAGAATGCATTCAAAAATCAAAACGTCAGTCATTACCATCAACAAAACTCTCCAGAAAACAGCAAAAAGCCAAAAAAAAAAGTCAAAATTAGCTAAAAATGAAGCTAAAGAAGGCTTAACCTATAAATATGGGGAGTTTTGAAAATGTTTTGTAAGTAGAAAAGTATTTAATTTGTGTTAAAAAAAATTTTTAATGTGTTTTACGAGAAATTTTTCAATATTTTTCTTCACGATAAAGTTCACTACACAAAATATTTTTAAGATAGTAAATTTAAATTTTGAGAACATGTTTTGTGTAGTTCTATCTTGTGTTATGATTAAAATGTAATGTATATATATATTTAATTGCTTTTTTATGAGAAAAAAACATTTTTTTTAAAATTTATTTTTGCATACAATTTGGCATATTTAAAAACACTTTTTCAAGTATTACAAATCTTTTTATACCTAACACAGATAAAGATGTTATTTATGTGCTGTATACATGTTATATGAATACTCTTATTAGAATTTTGTGTAAAAGATTTGTCGTAACTGCAATTTTTCACCAAAATTTCACTAAAAACGACAACTGTTATAGTGTATAAAATTCTCAGGAAAACAGCAAAAGGTTAAAAAATAATCCAAATAAGTTTTACATGAAATTTAAAAGACCTTGAGCTATAAATATGGTGAGTTTAAAAAATGTACAATCAGTAGAAAATTTTTCACATAGCATTAAAATCTTTAAATGCATTTTCTGAGAAACTATGTTTTTCAATTTTTTTCCTCACGGTACGTTTGACTATAAGATTTCTGCTTAAGATATTGACTTGAAATTTTCAGAGAATATTTAATTTAGTTTGATCTGTAGTATAGATTATAATCTAATACCTGTGTATATATTTATTTATTTTATTGCACTTTTTGTGAGAAAATAACATTAGTTATTTGCAAAAAAAAATGAGTTTTTGTTTAAAAATTGACATATTTCGAAAATTTTACAGAAGTATTATAAATTTCATAGTTATAAGCACAGAAAATGATGTTATTTATGTACTGTATAAATATTATTAAAATTTTTTAATCATAATTTTCAATACAATTCTTACCGTAACTGCAATTTTTCACTAAAATTTCACTCAAAATTCCCTATATTTTAAAAAAAACATTTATAACTTTGTAAAAACTGTGTTTGAATTCTTACTTTTATGCCCCATTACAAATAAAATATATTTACATAAATGAAATTTTACATATTTCGAAAAAAGTGCTCCGAAGGTAGTCAAACACCTTAAATGTTTCGTCCTCTTTTTTTTTGTATAAAAACTGGTCTCATTAATATTATACAATATTTTACTAAAATGAGAATCAAATTTTTTATGAAAAGATTTTATACTTTTGTCAATGTTATGTAACTTAAAACTTGATCTTAAATTCTTAGGAATGTTTAGTTTTGAATGTTTGGGTACACATGTTTTTTAAAGTATGATAAAGGCAATTAATCTAAAAATTTGGCTATAACATCAATATTTCCCCCTTTTTTATATTTATGACAGTTTATTGTTAGGAAAACCATGCATGTTATAATATTTTCTACAAAATATGTGCATTGAGTCGTTAATTTTTGGTAAATATGATTGTATATTAAATTTTATTTTAATTTCCTTTACAACTGCATTAAATATGCTGTGTAAGAATACTTTAAATATTTGACTTTGAATTCCTTGTAAATTATTTTGAAAATCGTTAGAATTTTCAACGAATGTTACATAAAATACCTAATTAAATAGTCATATATTTTACTTATTTGTGCATTTCATTAATTTATGACATGCACCAACAAAATAATATAAAATTACTAATACCACGAAAACTTGTCTCCTAACGTAAGTATAGATATCTTAATTATTCTTATTGACGAAATTGAATACCAAATGTATTCAAGTAACAATGGAGAGTTTCTTTTTGAATAAGACTGATAAAAAGGAATACAAATGATCTAAGAGCTTCTAATTATGCAGTTAGTGTCAGACATTGAGAAAAAAATAATGCGAAAACCAGGAAATCCAATGTTTACAATGTTAGAGGACCAGGCTCCAAGAGGTTCAATACATTAAATCACAAAATGTTCTGTCCAAAAATTATTTAAAAAAATAGGACATTTTTTTCAGAAAAAATAAAAACTACGGAACACGCCTGGAGCAAAAATTTGAAACTGCAAACTTAGTGATTTTTTTTTATAAATATCAAACATTTATCACATTTAAAGAAAAATTATATGAACATTATGATTAAGAGTTCCAGTATATACAAACAGATTTTCTTCGTAATATTATTTTGGGGGATAGCGATATCTTATTAAGTAAGGTAGAAGATGCTTGGGTGCCATGTCAATAGTTCAAGCTTCTTACCACTCAACACTCTCCTTACAGAGTGTGTCGATGCACAATAAATGTCAAGAATTAAACGTCCTCCCGTAGGTCTGTTGTGGAAGTAAGGAGAGGAAAGTAACAAAATAGGGGTGAGGGGGTAGTCTAATATATATATAGTAAAAATTGCAAAATGTACTAGAATGTTCTACTTGATGAACACGTACTGAATTTTTTTTTCCAAAACGGTTTGTCTAAAAAAAATAGGCATCAGAAACAAAAACATGTTTGAAACTAATAATCCATTATGGCTAAATGAAGTAGTTATTGTAACTTTTTTTATAGTCATAAATAAAGGTTACTACTTTTTACTAAATAAACAAATCTATTAAGTAACAAAGGTTTTTTTTTTTCACCATCGTCTTTCATTTTATTTTTTGTTAATGAACTAAACGATTCTGTACAACTATAGATTTCTAATGTAAGAGCTTGCATTGCGCAAGTGTTGATTGTAAATCTTTTACACACACACACACACACACACATATATATATATATATATATATATGTCGTGTTTTTTTTAAGTGAACTTCAAGACATTATTTTTTAACCAGGATAATGCACTACCACACGTGGCACGCATTGTCCAAAGGATCTTTGTCAATCACCATATCGAATTGCTTCCCTGGCCACCTCGCTCTTCTTATCTTTCGCCGATAGAAAACATTTGGTCCATGGTTGCTCAATGATTGACCTAGATTACTCCCCCAGCTGCCACACCAGATCAACTTTGGCAACGTGAGGTAAATTCTTGGTCTGCTGTACCCCAAGAGCACATCCAAAGTCTCTTTGCATCAAAGCCGAGGCGTGTGGGAGTGGTGATCTCAAACAATGGCGGCTACTCTGGCTACTGATTCTGGCAGGAACCACACTTCACAAAAGTTTATAAATTTAATAATTTGATACTTGGTCAACATGTTATCACAAAATACGTTTTGTTGTGCTATATCTTGTCTTTCTTGGTGTTGCATTTACAGTGGCCAGCAGTGTATATATATATATGCGAATCAGAATAAATTTACAGATATGTCCGCATACTTTTAAAAAAATCGTGTAATATTAACAAACTCTAAATATTTCACTAAAAATCATTGAAAAATTTACAATATAATTCCTGCTGCATAAATATTAATTAAAATCAATTTAATTTTTTACAGAAAAAATTTAAATTTGCTTACAGTAAAAATTTAGCCTGTAAGTAAATGCAACATATAAAAATTTAATTTATTGCTCAGAATAAAACTTTTATATGTCGTTACTTGACGATATAAAGCGTACACGTTTATTAAAAAGTGAATCTAAAATGCGTTTATATCACTAGATGTGTCAAATATGTCTAACACGCAACTATTAGTTTTAATTTTTTTTTAAATGAAGAATTTCATTCTTTATGGTTTAGTGACCTTAGATTTATTTTATTTTTTTGTCATAAAGTCTGTTACTTGCGAACTTTTTTTTTCGTTTATCAAACTTTTTTCTGTACTTCTTGATATAATTTTAAAAGAAACTTAACATAATATTGAAGTTTTAATGCATGCTTTGTGTGAAGACCATAATGAATAAAATGCTGTCCCACACTTGTAGTTAAATTCGAATTAAATTAGCGGTTGATAGTAGAATTTACCTCCGACTCTTCGTCATTACTGATTTCTTTAATATCATAAACTGAAATAAATGTTATAGAAATGTCCTGATTTAAATCGCACGAATAATGAATTTTTGGGAATTCTTGCTAGAACGAAAAAATATCCCGTGGCAAAAAAAAAAAAAAAAAAACATTCATATACTAAGTTATTTTAAAATTAAAGGAATTAAAGTTATTTAAGTTTAAAGGAGTTTCTCTCTCCTTTTTCACTTGGGGTCCGCGGGCAAGTTTTGAATTGTTTGAGAACCAAAAGTTAAATAGTAAATAAAAATTTAAAAAAATATAAATAAAAAGTTAAAACCATACGGTAATTTTGAAATGTTTTCATCAGAAAATATACTTTTCTCTTTAAATCTGCTTTTATACAGTGAACGCAAACAAATTTCACAAGGGATATTTCCCTCACAAATCTTTTTTTTTGCACTTAAATATTTTAAATCTAATAATCAAATATCCTGAAATAAACAGTTGTTTCAATTACCAATGTTAAGAATTATTCATTATTTGAATAAATTTGAAATCTGTATATATATATATATTTTTTAAATAAAACTATAACTGTGTGTATTGCTTCTCACTATGCATTGCTAAACTAATACTTTAATAATAAATCGCACATGAATTATTTTTTGTGCCCAAAACTAGACTGATTTCATAAATTTAAAAATACTTTTTTTTCTAAAGCATGTTTTCTGAAAATAGTAACTCCTGACTGATTGAAATTTCTATACACGCCGCACAATTCAGCAACATGAGAGCTATTGGAGTCAAAGCACGTAATTTAAAACCTCGGTCAGGAACAAATCGTATGACGGAATAGTTGGGTGTTGTTTACTGGCTTTCTAAACATGGTATCATTGAATTTTGTAATTTGAATCTTAAAGTGCTATTTGTAAATTATTTGTCGTTTAAAATTACGGAGTAATTCAACAATATACTTAATGTTTTTCTTCAGTGCGTCTTTAAATAAAATTAAAAAAATGAATATTTTACGAGAAAAATATAACATTTTTCGACACATTCAGTAGAACAGAGCCTGTCAAACTTTCAATATTTCTGACCTAAAATTTAATCTTAATTTTAATCGCACCACTCCATACAAATAATAATATAATACTATAATTTGACACTCAAGCTGCAATTGCGACATATCTTTAAGTGCAATTTGTGTATATATACGTCTTGCTAAGCCAAAGCGTTTTGCGGTGGACGGATATATACGTCTTTCTTAAGTATAACCTTAGCTGTGCAATGGTTTTCATGAATTTTTTCCGAAAATTTTGGAATGCAATGAAAGGACTTCACAGTGTTTACGAGGGAGTTACCTGTTTCAGAGGGTTTCTTTATTGATTAATTTCCACCCCCCCCCCATCTTCCATACATCACATACATTCACCTGCGTGAAAAACGGCGGCCTAGATGAGCAAATCGCGTAATTTTAAATTGGGAATTAAGGGATTTTCGAATTTTCAGTATGGTCAAGCCCCCTTCGTATATTTATTACGCTACTTTACGGAGCGAGCCCAAATTTTGAGTGGAAGAGTGAATTTTAACGTGACACTGTTTAGTTAAATGAGCGCTTTTGGCGACTGTCCTTGTAAATCTGAATCATGAACAAGTGACGAGGACGACGCCTGATCTGGCGAGTGAGATAGTGAGTGGATATTAACGTCGCACTGTTCAGCTACATGAGTGCTTTTAGCGACGGACCACGTAATTTTGAGCAATGTTCAAGTGACGTGGACCACACCTAAGCTGGAACCCTCCTCTCCTAACTACCACACCACATCAACGGGAGGAAGTTTAATCTCTCGACATATTTAACGTGTATCGCTCCCCTACACGGGGATGTACAGGGACACTAACCTCGAACTAATGACATACCTTCCACGAGTTCGTTACCTTGGCCATTAGGTTAACTCACCCGCAACCCCTCCCCCTTTACATTTTGAAAAACGCTAAAAAAGACCGAGGAACAAATACATTTTTGGACGATATTTTTAGGACGAAATCCATTTAATGTATATGGATGAACTATTCTGATAAAAAACTGGAATAACAACAACCCAGCGGATTTAAAAGCTTAAAGCCGCATTGGTTCGTGTCGATTAGAGAAAGAAAAATGGAAGAGCCGGGGAGGGCAGGTAATACGAAATTTTCACTCCGAAGAGAAATTTTCCCTAACAAGAGCAGTCTCTTTAAATGTATATCAAAAGGTATTCTAAAATTTTACCATGAAAAAAATGTTTTGCAATGCGATACGAAGTCTGAAAAGTTTTTCTACAATCAATATGAAGAAAAAGAGAAACAAGAATTCAAATATAATTTTTAGCAACAAGAATTTTATGTTTATTATTTATATTAATTTTTCTCATTCTAAAACAAAAATTATATAAGAACCGCGCTGAATAATCCTAGGGTTGAATTATATGTAATGCATTTTCTTCATAAATTAATTTTACTAAAATATTAAATATTTTTTTTTATAAAACTGTATATATGGAGTTAGAGAAATATTAAAAGTTAACTTTTCGAAACATACAGAAACGTTCTTCTGTTATGACCACGTATTGAAACTTTTCCCAAGTCGTTAAATTTGTTAAAATGATATGAATCAAAAACAAAAATATGTTTAAAATTAATAATATAAGTTTAGGCACAATAAAATTATTTTAGTAGTATTAACTTAATAAATACATTCTACCACTTTTTATTAATTAAATAAACCTATAAAATTGGATAAAGATATTTTCTAATATATAATTTATTCACTCCTAATTTTAACGATCAAAAAAGCGTTTCTGTTAAGCGCTGATTTTACGAATGAAGGTCAACAAAAATTATTTTTAAGCGTTTGATTTTTAAGTTTTTCTCATCTGGAGGTGTTTATATCACTAAAAGTAACAAATCTGTCAGCGGAAATTTGTAATTCTTACGCTGCTCTGGCGCTTGAAATTACGACTAGTTATCAATTTGCACTTTCTTATGTTTTCTTAAGGTTTATAAGTATTTCAGTTTAAAATCATATGTGATATGAGGAAACGTTACCTAGAGGTCAAGTTATAATCAGTTATACAAAAGTGGGGAAAAAAACGGAAATGAGTATTTATTCTACCAGAAGTAGGCATTTAAATGACTCAAAATCTATCAAAAATTAGTTTAAGGAGAAGTTTTATTGAAAATACAGTTTTAAAAATCTATTTTTAAGAAAAAATGCCAATAAATTAGTGTTTAAAAATTAAGTAGGAACACAACATTTTTTCCAATAGTTTGGCAATAAGTGATCGAGTTTACAAACTTTTCAATCATTTTTAGCTCGAGTGTTATGATTGATTTTCCTAACGTTGTCATTCCTTTTGCAAATTTTAGTTTTATTATTTAAATTTTGTTTCCTCTTAAGTTATGTGTAATAACAATCGAAACTCTACTCGTAAATATAACTTAAAAGGCAATAGATACACTAAGAAGATCAAGAAAAATGAGATCAATAAAAATGTCAGATCTGCACAAACTGCAAGTGAAACTAAACTTCAGAATGATTAAAAATATCAAACACTGTAGAAAATGAAGATAAGAACGTAATTTTTAATTAAAAAATTTTAAGTAATGTGATTTCCTTATTATGATGTCCTGAATATTTTGAAGATAAGATTCAAATTTTTGAAGATCCTGTGTTTGGTTTAGAATCTAATATGATATAAAAAGGTAAAAGATGTAAAGTTTCCAGCTCCTTTTGTACATCCATGAAAGTTAAAAAAATGTACAGTATCATTCTTCCTTTCGTTTTTGGTTTAAGAATCATTGGAAAGGGAGACTCTGCAGCAAGAAAGCTGTGTTCAGCTATCAATGTGAACTCTCCTTCTAAGACAGCTTTCAGATGTCATGAACAAAAATTAGAACATGTTTCTAATAACGTTACATATAAAATTATGATTGAGGCTGAAGCTGAGGTTCCCAAAAAAAAACAATTTCGATGAAGTTGTTCAATGTGGTGTGTCAGTCGATGGGAATTTTAACGTAGAGGACACTTTTTTTTAAATGGATGTGTTAGTGTCATTTCCATAGATACTGGTAAGGTTTTAGACATTGAAGTCATGTCAAAAACATGCAGATTTTTTCGAAGAAACCTGAAGACAGAATTTCACAGAAGTGTGTTAAACATGTGGGGTATTCTGGTGCGATGGGGCCTGTTGGTGTGTGTATTGAATATTTGAAAGATCTGTTCAGATGAGAACATTGGAATATGTGCATTTTTATGGAGATTGGAATTCGAAAAGTTTTGATGCTGCTAAAAATGTTTATGGTGAAACAGAGTCAAAAACTTGAATGTATTGAACATATTTAAATGTGCTACGGCTCAAGGCTTCGAAAGTTGAAGCTGAAGCAAAAAGGTATTTGAGGTCAGGGGAAATTAACTGATAGTTTCATCGGTAAACTGCAAAATTATTATGGTATTTCCATCAGACCCAATGTCAATAACATAGAAAAAATGCTAAGTGCAGTAATTGCAGCATTTTTTCATAGCTGTTCCAACAAAAACCAATCGATGCATGGTTAATGTCAGTTGTACCCGATAGCTGGTGCAAATTTTAACGAGGTACATTTTACGAAAATATGCATATTGATACTATCTAGGGACTTTCACAAGAAAAAATTAAAATAATTATGCCTAATTATATGAAGTTATGTGGCAAGCATTTATTGAATAAAGCCTTACACGGGAAATTGCAGAATGCAAAAGAAAATTTTAATGGCTTTCTGTGGAAATTTTTCCCGAAAGATATTTTTGTGGAGTTACAAACTCTGAGATTAGGAGCTCACATAGCTGTCATACAATTTAAAAAAAAGGGTTTTCAAGGATTATTATATGTGTTAAACCAAGCTCAAATATAAATTGCTGTCAAAACTGTGAGAGGTTTTGCTCATCTCGATGAAGAGTGCATTACTGAATCAAAGAGTCATTCATTAACCGAAGTAAAAACCGGCAGATAAAGAAATAGGTCACAAAGGAAAAGTAAATTAGCCAAAGCTGAAGTACAAGAGGGCGTAACATAAAAATATGGGGAATTTTAGGTTTTTAATTTATATTAAAACTACAAAAGTTTAAACTTTAAATCCATTTTTTTCCAAATTCTTTTTACACATAATGTATTCACGTTGAGTCTGATGACTCAAAATATTATGAAAGTATTTCACTAAAGTTTTTGAACCTGATACTTATATTGTTTTTTCTAGAGTATGTGCTAAAATATTTCTTATTCTATAAATAATTTTTGATTTATTGCCAATTTTTTAAAAAATGGTCTCATAAAATGACACATTTCCTATAATATTTACTCGATGAGCTCTAAAATTTGTAAATTTTAATAAAACATTAAAATTTTAGTACATACTCTAGATAAATGCATATAATTCGTTTTAGTAATATTTTTACTGATATAAGTTTATTACTTTTTTCTCTAATGGCTTTGAAGTTTTTCAAAAATATTGCTAAACTTTTACTTATAATTGTTATTTTTGTGAAATTTACATATTCCTTAAAATATATTGTTAGTTAAATATTAGTATTTATAGGTATTCATCCTAAAAAAGCATCCATAATGTTTTAATATGCTACTTTTAAAAAAGGTACTCCGAACGTGCTCGGATACCTTAATATCAAGACACCGAATTAATAGTTACGAAAACCAGAATTATCTGCGTTGCAAATATACAGGTTTCTTTGTTTAATAAAAAGTGGTTAACTTTATCTGTAACGATGAGAATGTTACAATATCTATTTCATTTTGTAAGCATTCGATTATTAATTTCAAATATGTTTTTGTTTTGATGCATATATATATTTTTAAATAAACGTTTTTGTTAGTTAAATATGAGTATTTATTGGCATTCATCCCTAAAAAGCATTCATAAAGTTTTAATATGCTATTTTTAAAAAAAGTACTCCGAACGTGTTCGGATACCTTAAAACATTGTAATGTTGAACCAAATTATTACTGTGTGTCTCTTCAAAAAATTAGATGGACGTATTATTCGTGCATTCGAACGAAATCGTATTGATATCCTAAAAAATGCAAAACACTAAATTGTTAAAAATAAAAAAAAAAAACTAAGAATAGCTCTTTGTAGGTGCATAGGGTAAAAAAAACTTCATATGCTCCTGGTAAGTACTAAGAAAATAAGTGCTCAGATTAGCAAATTTTTCCTGCTTTCTCAAAATTTAATATTTTTGACTGTATATACGTACCGTTTTCTCAAACACTGCTTTTAACATAGTTCCTCAAATTTTCAATGATCATAATTTTAACATGTTTACAAGTTTAAATAGAGGAAATTAAATAAACGTTGCAAAATGTTTTTAAATAACCCCGTTCTTTAACTAAATTTGAGGTGAAAAAAATCGGACATTCTTTGAAAAATTCACAATTTTTTTTTATTTAAACAAAAGGACAAAACCCTACGATTAAGTTTTATAGATATTGCTGATAACTGCTGTAAAAAGTAATTTCTGAGAAAATGTTATATAAACTAATGTAATTTAACATGGGCTCCTATGAACGTGTTGTATCCCTTTAAAGAATAATTTGGATTAATTTCGTCTCAGTTAAGAATATCTTTTTTATGGCGGCTTATTGCATTCAAGAGTGTGTTGCTGTTGCTTAGGAAACCAAATTAACATATTTTCAAGCGAGCTTGTCCTTTAATAAACTGACTAAGAAAACAGCTTGTTCTTCAGTCGTTCGATAGATAACGGAAACACTACGTTACACTTGTGGTCATCGTTGCGGACTCCTGGTAGTTATATTGAGTATCATTTTAGACCAGACGTGTAAAACAGCGAATGTATGTTAAATCTCACAAGGTTAAAGATCATCACGTTAATCATGGTGTGAATAAGGAATATTCAAAAAAGCATTTTTAAACAGAAAAAAAAGTGGAAATCTACGGTGGTTAAATTTTTAAATAAATCGAATTAAAATCGTTTGTGTGTGTGTGAAATTAATGGGGTTACCGCGGAAAGAAACCAATAAAAATTAAATCTAATATGCTTTATCCCCATGACAAAGACATTACTCTACAATAAAAATATCAAGGTTACAGTATTTGAATGTTATCGCCTAGCTTGGCGAACATAAAAAATAGGTTCGCACGTAGCACTCCTATATGAAATTAGCAACCAGAGAGAGTTACGCATTCTGAGAATTAGGCTGCCGATATGTCAAAAATGAAACATCTTCCCTTTTATGTGGGGAGAAAGATAAGAGAAACGGATTTCAGATCAGGGGTCATCCTCGTGCCTTGACCATGGTTTGAATTTACGAATTCTTTGTAAAGTTTTATACACAGCTGGCCACAGTAAATACAACACCAAGAAAGACAAGATATAGCACAACCAAATTTATTTTGTAGATAACATGTTGACCAAGTATCAATTGATTAAATTTATAGATTTCTGTTAAGTGTGGTTCCTGCCAAAATCAGTAGCCAGTGCAGCCAACATTGTAGGAGATCACCGCTGCCACACGCCCCGGCATTGATTCAAAGTTACTTTGGATGTGTTCTTGGGTGCAACAGACCAAGCAGCTTCCAAACGTTGCCAAAGTTGATCTGGTGTGGCAGCTGGGGGTGTAATCTGCGCCAATCGTTGAGCAACCAAGGACCACATATTTTCTATCGGCGAAAGATCCGGAGCGAGAGCCGACCAGGGAAGCAATTCAATCTGGTGATTGACGAAGAGCCTTTGGATAATGCGTGAAACGTGTGGTCGCGCATTATCCTGTTGAAATATGGATTGGCCAATCCCTGAAGGTAAGGAAGGACAACTGGCTCCAACACCTCGGAGATGTAGCACTGGCTGTTTAAAGTACCAGCAATGCGTAGTAGAGGAGTGCGAGAGTGATATGCAATACCACCCCATACCATAAAACTCGGTCCAGGACCAATGTGGCGGTCCATAACACAGCTGTTCAGCATCCTCTCTCCACGGTATCCCCAGACTCGAATCCGACCATCGTGGTGTTGCAGACAGATGCGTGACTCGTCAGTAAAGACAATTTCATTCCAGTATGCCGCCCATATCCTTCTTTCATCGCACCATTGGCGGTGGAGACGTCTGTGGTTCTGTGTCAAGGGTAGAGCAAGCAATGGACATATTTCGGACAGACCACTCTGCTGTAAACGGCGTCGAATGGTACGCGTAGACACTGAATGATGCGTTACAGACTCAATGTACTGTGCTTTGGATCGTGATGTGAATGAGCGATCCGTCACTGCCATGCTCACAATTTGCCTGTCCTCACGTGAAGTGATGCACTGAGGTGGATGCGATCGACCCCGTCGGTCCGTCATACCCTACTGCACCCAACGATCACATATCTGCATTGCAGTTGTTTGGTTTCGTCCAACACGACTACCGACTTAACTGAAAGATAATCCACTATCTCGGTAGGCCTCTCTCCTTCCTCTGTCGAACTTAGATACTTGATCAAAAGCTGATCTCTGTTTTCCACGAGACATAGCTGATCGTTTTTCGAAAAAACCATAAGAATAACACAATTGCTGAACTTGAAATCGTTGAAATCTCCGAGGCTTAAATGGCACTTTGAGGTGGCGCCATAGGCGTGCGTGATGTCTGTCTGCGCTGAAATTCTAATAATTTGTATATCTTACCTCCACTAATGCATGTTGTAAATTTCATGCTATTTGAGTACTTCCTTTAGGGTTTTGCATTTACGGTGGTCAGCAGTGTACTTAAACGTAAATGCAACTTTCACTCTCACTTGTAGTATAATTTTACTAAACATATCAGCAAATATAATTTTTATAAGACATTGGTAATATTTGAGAAATATGTTAAAAAGTTAATTTCAAGGATTATGTATTAAAGTTTTTTTTTTTTTCAAAACGGCTTTCATAAAAAAATAATTAAAAATTAGAACCAGTTTTGATGATGATAATATATTGTTACACAATAAAATATCTTAATAACACTAATTTTTAAGCCTGAAAATTAAATTTTTCCAAATTCTATTAAATTTAGCGACAGATAAGTTTACAATGCATTTCGTACCTCGTTTTAAAATTTAACAACTTAGTAGGTAGAAAATTGAACGAAGCGTTTTTGTAGAACGCGTGGAATATAAATGAAGATTAACGAGATTTTCTTAAAATTTTTCCTCTTTATGTAATGCAATTTTCTTTTTCGAAACTAGATTTCTGTACTGTATTTTATCAAAAATATATTGCTGGAAATTCCTAGAGTTCAATTGTATAAAGTGATACAATGTCTTGACCCGTTACGTTGCGTAATGACGAATTTAAAAAAAAAATGTTAATCTTCTAAATATCCTTCTTTTCTGTGTAATGCATTTCAGTAGTGTGTCTTCAATCCTTAAAATACCTTTTGCTATGTCATTATTTTATGAAATTGCCATTTTAATGGAAATAAGTCTTCACTTTCATAGACTTTAAATGCAAGCAGTGTGCCAAACTTGTGGATTTAAATTTAAAGCAAAATGTACACACGCCCGAGCATTACGCTAGTGTCCGAGATAGTTTTCTAGTGGCGTTGAAGTCCTGCATTTTTTTAGAAAGACGGCTGTATGTTAAATATGTCGAAGCTCTGAGTCCTTCTTTGATGCGGTGTTGAAGTTCCGAATGGGATTTTCACACAGTTCAGGTGTCGTTTTCGTCATTTAACCAAAATAACGATGTTCGTCATCACTAGTCCTCGTATTGCATTATAGAGCGTCGTACATAAGCAATCACTTCACATGCACTAGAATTTAGGGGGGGGGAATATATAGTTAATGCACGTTTTAAATTACCCAAATGTTTTGAGTTTTTACAAGTTGCTTAAATAATTAAGTTCTAGTTTTCGTAAATCGGCATGCATGTTCCTTGTTTATACGCAGCATAACAATTATTTTTATAGCTCTACTTAGAAAAATCATGAAATTAATTATGGCAAGAAATAAATATTTTTATTTACTTTCTAATCAGGATGCAATTTATTAGATTTCACGTTTTATTTTATAAATAACTAATTTATTTCTAAGCTGGAAGAGTATGAATTCAGAAAGAAAGTGTACAAAATTGGTGAATGTGTTATTTCTGAATGATATTTTTTAAATGTATTCCACACCTATTGAATATTTGAAAAATATTCATTGCGTGAGAATATTTTCCTATTTAAAGTAAAATGATATAAACTGTATAATTAAGTACAATATATTACATCACAAAATGATTATATTTATCTTTATTGCAATAAACGTCTTTTTAAAAATGAAATCTTCGATAAAACATTAGATACTTATAGACGGAACCCTGTTTAATGCACTTCTTTTGAAGGAAATGCATTATTTAATGAGTTTTCCTCTTTCCCAGATTAAAATGAAGACAAAAAAAATCCTATTTAATACATAATAAATCTTCAAATTTCGAATTACTTTAGCAGTTGGGAATATTTTGCTACTAGTTTGTATTAGAAAAAAAATGAATTTTTATTTCAAATTGCACATAATTTTTGTCCCGAACGGATAGACTTTTCTTGTAAGCAGTAGATTTAATTTTGAAACTCTGAAGGCCATCACTGGACTTTACAGGTGCTCGTGATTCATGACTATAACTTATCTTGGGAGTCTTGAGTAGGTCATGAAATATATTTCTCATTTTATCCAAATCCCGAAGGCAAGAGATTTCGGAAGATATTTATGATTATGATACAATCGATGATAGACTGTCTATCTGGGAAAATGAAACTCGCGTAATTATTTGAAGCTAATGAAGAACGATTCTAAAGCAGAAATCGATACTACAGCTCCTATCCTCTTTGAGAGGGACAGTGATTGTCAAAATTGTGAAATGTACAAGAACGTTATTTTTGATGATCACGTTTTAAAACTTTTTTCCCTAGATGATTTATTTTTAAAAAATTGTGCATCTAAAAACAAAAATAAACTTTAATTAAAAAAAAATACTTAAACAATAAACGTGTTACAGTAATTTTATACCTTTATAAGTAGATTGTACCACTTTTTATTAGTTAATTAAATCTATACAATTGAATGAAGTTGTTTTTTGCTCCGTAAAATGTTTTTATCTGCGACATATGTTAACCACAGTGTTTCTCCTGAGTGTTAGATTTTTAAAGGAAGATTAAGGAAGAGAGAATGTGTTTCCTACAATTATTTTTAAGGTTTGAATTTAAAATATTCCTTCGCTGAAGATCTTTTTCAATCCGAATATTATGAGTCCCAAAGTATTCAGTAAAAATTTGTCTGAACTCTTACGCTGCTCCGGTACATGAATTTTCGAAGAAAAAAATATGTATTTTCCCTTTTTGATATTATCTGAAAGTGTAAATATTCCTGGTTAAAATAGTATATGATATCAGAAAATGCAATAAATATATAAATTGAATTTTTGAATTTTTTTTTACAAAGATAATCTTTGAGCTCTTTCAAATGAGCTCTGCTAAGATCATCTGTGCTTCCCTTTGCATAAATTTTTAATGAGCACTACGGATTGCAATACCGGTATACCGGGATACCGAATACCGGCATTTTGAGCCTTTTGTACACTCTCGAAATATCGGTATTTATAAGTTCAAAAACGGGTGGTTCGGTATTTACGGGAAATTTTTTCTTATATGTTCAGGATCGCCAACATAGCAAAATATTATACGTCTTTGTGTTTATTTAATAGTGTTAATTATTGCACCATGATTAAAATATATTAGAAATGAAATAATTTCACGTCCATTTTAGAAGGTGAAAATATTAAATGTCATTATTCCGCTCATTCCGTTGTTTTTATTTTTTTTAGTAGCTGGTTCTAAAGATCTAAGGCACTTCATTAAATCCATCATCTGATTTTTTTCTTGTCAAATACAACGGGATAAAAGAATGTTAATCTGAACTTAAAAACATAGACATAAATGATTTATCTGACAAAAAGAACTAAATACAGTACTTCTAAGTTCTCGTTGAAAGAGGAATAACATATCCAAGCTCATCTGCCTTCTTTCATCCTACAACACCTGTTACTAAAATGGCTCCCTAAGGGGCGAAATTAATTATACTGTGAATACAAAGTTACGTCGTACAATCAAAATATGTTATAAAATATCTGTATTTTATCCAAAGCCACAACTGTCCTATTACATCTCAGAGCGATACTGCACTTGCACAGGATTCATAGTCTGATATTCGTATCTGAGAAACCAAGGTTATACGTGTGAAGAAAATGCGTATTATTTCGATATTTTCTAAATTGTTGAGTCTGTTATTGACATTGTATCGAACTTACAGGTTGAAAATGTTTTTGAGATTCATTATATATATACTCGTAAATAATAACCCATAACAATCAATAGAATAACTTTCTAGAACATAAAAAATCAGTTGATAATACTTTGGTTTGGTTTTATTATTCATATGATGAAAAGAATATGTGTCGCAATGCAAAAAAATTCTAGAGATAAGAAGAAAAGAGACTAACCAAATGAAATTTGATCAAGTTTATAGTAAATTTTCTTAAATTTTTTATCTACAAGTCAATCCACATTCAGAAGAATTTGGTACAATTATCGAAATTGATGATGATCTTAATGCCAAAAGTGAAAAGGAACTGTCTCTTGAACAAAAATTAGAGAGAGAGAGAGAATTAGTGATAACTAAAAAAACTTCAACAAACCAAAATACAGTACAAAACTCAACTATATCCAAAACCATCTGATGAGAAATCGATTGATTTGAAGATGAAGTATTTAGAGGTAAATACTTAGAAAAGGTATATCGCGCATTGCTAATAGTATCACCAACTAGCGTAAATGCCGAAAGAGCGTTTTCGACAGCTGGTAATTTTTGCATATAATTATGATTCAGGCTTAATGACAGTACAATCGATGCATGATGTTTTTTATGAATAGTTCAAAAATTTGTAATCGTTTCACAGACTGTTTCTGGATAATAATATTTGCACTTTTTTGTGATTTGAATAAATAAGTTGCGGCTTCATTTATTTATTTTTGTACTTTTTATACTGTTATAATTTAAAAATTACAAATTATTTCTTGTGATATTTACACTTTCTAATAAAACTGTAGAGTAAAACAAAAAATCCCCTTTGTTTTCTTTCTTTTTCAAAAATTTCTAATACCGGTATTAAAACCGGTATCCCGGTATAAAGTTTTAAGAAATCCCGAATACCGGTATTGAACTTTTGGTCCGATATTGCAATCCCTAAAGGGCGCAAATCCATACGATGTCCAAGTTGGAAGAAACATTAGAGTGTATTGGGAATATCCAAGAGTGTATGGGTGCACTTCTTTTGTTCAAAGGAGTCAGTTAATAACTTAAATAGAATGATAAAATAATTCATTTTTGTATTGATCATATATTGAGTACTAAAAGAATTTAAATGTATATGGCGATTTTCTTTTGATAAAAACTGATAAATAAAGTGCTCAATCGATCTAAAAGCTTATAACCACATAGTGTATTGTCAATCACAGGAAAAAAGAAGGGAGGCAGGTTGGCAGAAAATACGTAATTTTCTATCTGAAGAAAATTCTTCTCTAAGTAGCAGTCTCTTAAAGGTTTAATACAGTTTGTATTAGAAGGTACTCTGAAAGATTTTCATGAAAATAGGTTTCAAAATCCGATACAGATTTTTTTTTCCTTTTTGAAGTCTTTGAAAAAAAAATTCAGAATTAATTTTTTTATTACACACACACGAAAATAAAACTCAGATATATTTTTAATAACGTAATGATTTTTTTATTTACAAAAATTTAATATTTCTCCTTCTAAAACAAAATGTGACCGCAATACCTAAGTGGTCAGGTTATTGGATCATGACTTGCATGTCATGAGTTCGAGCCCATCCTCACTGATTTTTGACAGGACAAAGCAAAATGAATTTTTAGGGTGTCATCGTGAGATTTAAATTCTTGAAACATTTTAATTGTATACGGATAAAACCGAAGAATGCGGCGCAACTCTTTATGCACAAGAGATAATGTTCGAGCCACACTTCTTGCGCTCATTTGTTGTAGCGTAATGGCACTTGAACTGCTACACGTAGTAGCAATAGCGTCATCAATTTGTTGCACTATTTACGGGTTTACAGAATCTTGTGCCTGAAATGACATTCAATTTTCCTGTTTTTTCAAATTTAGAAATCATATTTTTCAATCTATTGACACATTTATTGGACCTCTTCTAGATCGTTTCATACGCCGATATTCTTTCAGAGTACCAGAATAATTGCTACCATTCAGATAAAGTATTTTCACAAACAATGCACGTTCCTTCTTATTCAGAGTCATGGTTGACCATTATTCAATGTGGTCTTACTTTTATACTGTTTGATGAGCTTAAAATGTGCATATATGCCATTGATAAGCATTGAAACACGGCCAGCGCTATCTATCGGGTCGACATGGTGATTTTTTTCCTTTGCATATTTGACTTGCGCATGTTCTGAAACGTGTAGATACAAAATTTCACTAGAATATTTCCGGTAGTTTTCTCTCCATCACTCCTAGAACACTTGCAGTTTAATTTTAGCCACCCTGTATATAGAGTGATAGAGACAGTGAAGGTAAAAATTGCGAAATGAACAAGAAATATCTTTTTTAAGATCATGTATTGAAACTTTTTTCCCAAGACGTTTTATTTTAAAAACATTATACTTTAAAAACAAAAATAAATTTATATAAACTAGTATTCTGTGTTTACACAAAATAATTATAGTAATATCTACCTTTATAAATACATCTTACAACTTTTTTTGAATCAAAAAACCTATAAAATTGAATGAAGATTTATTCTATCGACGTGACTTCTTTTTTGACGGACTTGTCTTGAACAAAGCGTTTATGTAAAACGCTAGATTTTTAAATAAAGACCAGGTAGTTGTCCTCATATATTTCCTGCAGTCGTTTTTAAATGTTTGAGTTTTAAGTATTATTTCGCAGAAGATCTTTATTGCTCATAATACTAAGAGTTCCCAAGTATTAAAATAAATTTTTGTAACTTTAACGATGCTCAAGCTGGGAGTGGTCGCGGGCTGTATAGAGTCACCCCAGGCTCACGAAATCAAAAGTTCTTAGAAAATTGTTTTTTGTTATCAATTGCCTCTCTCTTCACAATATCCTCCTAAATGACAACTTTCGTATGATCTAAAATGTATTTGTCACATATCACTCTATGTTTAGGGAGTGACATACGATTTTTTACAATCTTAAGGTACTTGTTTTGACTGAATTTCATGCGACACCACTTTTGTTCCAAAATAGTTTCGATGAACATGCTATATTTTTCTATGTGTGTAACATTGTGTTTTGATTGATGTGTTGTATGATTTATTATTGCTTATAAACATAAATGGGAAGAAGGCATAACATAAATGGGTCTCTGTGACTTCTACTGAAATAATTTGGAACTGAACTAGCAAAGAAAAAACCTGTTGAAATAACGTATGATAGAAGCTATAAAATTGATGAGAGCGTTTCAGCATAAAACATTTCAGTTAAAAGGGAAATTTTCTATCAATACCTCAAAAACTCCATTTAGAAAGATATAAAGCCAAAAGTGTACCACAAGACACATTGCACTCTGCAACAAAGACAGAAGTAAGAAAATGTTCAACATGATATGTCGATCATCAAAGGATATAAAAAATTCCATAATGAACAAAACATAACGATTTCGGCTTGTAAATATCTTGAAAAGCTTCTATCATTTGCCTTTTATTATACTCACGTAAATTTAAATCTTCTTGATTCAGTTTGATTGAGATATTTCTTAAATTATCATATTAATATTGAAACTTCCTTGTAAAAGTAGGTAAGTATAATTTCTTTTAGTCACGTTGTTCAATGAAATATAAATAAAAAAAGTTTTGGGGTGACTCAGTAACCTTGCGCGCCACATAAATTTAGTGTTGAGTGCGCGCCTTCTCCTGAGTTAAAGACTATTTTTAAAGAATTCCGTCCTTCACAATACTGTTCTCTCGGTGGCTTACTAATATTCAAGATTGTGTTGCTATTGATTAGTTCATTAGTATGAGCTGTCTATCTTCTTATTTTTATTAGTTAAAACTGTGAAAATGGACAAATTGATAGTTGAAATAAGTTATCAACGTTATTGTTTAAAATATTGAGAACATTTTTGCACTAAATATAAAATGAAATCAAATACTTTCTTACATACAGATAATAATCCAAAATTATTTATCTCTATCTTTAAAATATTTGATGTAATAATTTAATTCTAAAAGTCTAAAGGTTTTAAGCATCATTCTGTTACTTAATATATTGAATATATTCAAGTAGGTTAGAAGTAATCTCAAACTTTTCGATGCATCAAAAATAAATTAGGCATTTAAATTATTCATCTATTTTTAAGCAATAATCAAATCGAATTATAAATAAGTTCTTCGATTACTTTATTTACTGCTTTAATTTGTTTTTGTGAATTTCAATCAACTCTAAATATTGAAAGTTGTCCATGTCAATGATTATAATATTCATATTAATATATATCTGACTATTGCAATGAAATGTTTTTATTTTATGTTATTGGCGATTTCATATAGGGCGTGATCATTTAGTTTAAAATTATAAAAAAAAAATACATGTTCTATAAAGAAAAATGAGAGAAATCACACACTTATTCATTGGTAGATAATCAAACTCTGTTTTATTCAGTTTTGTTGTTTTTACAAAGGGCAACATTAGCTACAATTCCCAATTGCTGTTTAAAGTGTAAACAAAGATCAGTTGTAGAATACCAAAATATCTTCCCTTACAGAAGTGTTAATTTCTAAACTATGAAGCCTGAACTATGTTTGTATTGCCTAAATAATTTCCTAACGTGTGATTTTGCAATCCATCCATCCATTTTTGGTACAATATTGTACCAAAAAATATACATAGAATCGCATTTGATGTTAAACTATTAACGTTTATATGACTTCGATACGAGGAATGAATCTCGCATAACATCCAACGTTTTTTTTTTCCAAATATATGATATCAATTTATGGAAACATATGGTGTGACAATTTCAAAAAACTAAGTCAGGAATTGTTGTGGTGAAATAGTTATGTATAGTGTTTTCTCCATTAACTCTTGCTGGGCATTAGAAATACATATTCTAATATCAAATATAAGTTACAAGTTAACTATTATTATTATTTCACTGTTTTCATTTTTCTCACCTAAGTAGAACTGAAAATAAACGTTGAAAAACTATCCATTGAAACTTCATTTTTGCAACTATAATGTTAACTTAACAAAAATTTTAAACCCCAAACTATTTGCTGCCCATCCAATCTAGAAGCCAATAACGCTAAATGAACCGAGGTGGAAATACCGCTGAATTCAGGGATGTTTGTGAATGTATAGGGCCTGTGAGGCATGCGGGACCTCAAAAGATTCGTCGATCCACAAGCTCTCTCCAGAATCTGCAGGAAGAGGCAGAGAGGTTGTAGGGCCCTCAATACCTCTCAGAGTGTTCTCCTAATTAATTACATGTACGTCCTCTGCACTGTGCTTAAAACTGAGGCTAAGATCAGGCGAAAGAACTAGCCCTTTACTACGAGGAATTTTGTGGGGTTCCATATGACAGAACTTCAGTAATCATTAAGATTATATTAGCAGCAACAGCAAAAATCTGTGCTTAATCGGAGTCAGTTCCATCTCCAACGGGAATGTTAATTTATGCACTTTTGTGTACGTTTTTCTCAGAAACATAAACATTTAAATTTACTTCCAAGTAAAATGTTTCAGATATATTGTAAGTAGGTCATCTACACTTCTTGGAAACAATTTTGTAATTTATTATCTTAATTGCTTTCTGAAATAATACTTTAGCAGCTTTAGAATAATCGTCTGCTAGTGAATTAATGTTTGATTGGAATGTAGATTAAATGATTTATTTCGAAAAAGTCTCTTAAAATTTAAATTTGCCTCGAAGCTTATGTAATTGTGGTTTCCGAGGAGAAATTTTCTTTATCAATAATTATAAAGCAGTGTAAAATCATAGTTATTATAAAATCCAAAAAAGATATTTATAATATATGAAAATTGAAAGGAAATATAACGCGTAGCTTAAAGAAAATTGAAAACATGACCATGAAACCTCATACTAAGACTGTACGAACCTATGTAGCTATCAAAAAGAGAAGTCTCTGATCCTAAAAGTAAATCGGTCTAGTAAAAGATTCTTTGCATTGAAACTAGTCACCTGGCACTGTAAGGAAAGTCATTCATAAGGAGTTCAAGATAAAAAAAATATGTTTATTCCTTAAGTTCTTCTATTTTTTTTCCTAAATGTATTGTTGAAAAGAAACAAACTGTAGAAATTATATAAAAAACACCTGGCTGCTGAAGAAGGGAAATTTGTGTCAACACTTGGTTGAAGCATGAATTTACTTAAGTAAATGTATTAAAAGAAAATTAGTTTGCTATTGCTTAACTCAAACATGATGATTTTCATACGAAATGGCTTCGTCTGTTTACATAATGATTCCCAAAAGATATTTGAAAACCGCATCGTTAATGCTATTCGTTTTACTTACCTAAGTGTTTTAAGTAGTTACCAAATTGCGGAAAAAAATTCCATTCCAGTTTTTATAAATCTTTATGGCAGTTTTTTGTAAAGGATTGTTTTATTTTGTTAATATAATGCATTGTGAGAACATCAGAAATTTTAAATATCGTATCATATAAAATATACTTTAGTTTTATTCCCAGGAAGGTACATTTCACCAATTAAATGAGTGATGTAAATGTCTCCATTCCCATAAGAGATATAGATCCGAGAAACGATTTAATTTATCTCTATTACAATTAAACATTTTCTAAAAATAAATTCTGGGGTAATCTACCATTTGCCAGAATTACGACACATTTTTGAATTCTATTTTTTAATCCATGGTTGAATGTAATGTAAGAAACTATTCATGTAATACAGTATGCGATTTAGTACTGACTTTCCTCAAGTTGCTAAGCTTAGAAAAATTTCAGATATAAGAGAAAATAGAAATGACACGATAACATTATCGTGTTCTGATTTTAAAGTGGGATTAAATAAAGACGAATGCGTTCAACGGCTCCAACTGGCATTTGTTGATGAATGTCCATGCCATGCTTTTATATTCAGATAGTTTTAATATTTTTGCAGAGGTTGCAATTTTCTTCAGGATGACGGACACAGAAAGGCCGTAGTCGGCAATAATTCCGGCTAATTTGTCTTTTATACAGAAGCAGCTTAACATTAGATCGTCAGGCATACACAAATATAATCAGCAAAAATTGCATAAGAAGAAATAAATTTTCCGTGGGATTTCCCATAATATAACAGAACACCAAAAAAGAGGAGCGTGTCATAAAACTACTAAATGATAGTGATCATCGCATCGTTTCTCAATCTATAACGTGTGTTGAAACAAACTTACCGCTTTTGACGTTTCAACACGTCAAGACAGTAAAGTATGGGTGTTTGGATGATGTTGGACAGAAAACAGCATCAGAGTAAACCAGTGTATAGCCCTAAAATGCCTTCCAGAAATTCTCCATCAGTTATACGTTAAGAGCCTAATGCTTCATTAATGGCAATGCATCTTCTTCAGACTGAATAACATTCGAGTGTCTTATACCGAAAAAAATTAAAGTGACAGAACTTCCACCTTTTTTCTCCGGATTTAGCGATGTGTGACTTTTTTTTTCCTGAAAGAGAACGCACGTGAATGCCGTTTTCATTCAGAAAAAGAAGAATGTGGCTATAAATGAGTTTTTTCATAAATTCAAAGAAATTAACTCTTTGAGACTTTTTAGCAGAGAAAAATTCATCTACAAAAGTGCATTGATTCTGGAGGAGACTACATTACACACTCCTAAAATTTTGTTAGTATAACTTTAGAAACCTAGGTGTGTATCTCAAAAAAAAATCAGAATAACCCTCTTTTGAGCATATTTTTTGTTCACCACAAGATTTATTAAAATATTAACTCCTGAGTGAGTGACAGTTATATTAACTTAACACTATAAAGAAACATCAGGGCTATTAGTACCGGACAGCGTAATTTTGAACTTAAGTCAAGAATATTTCTTAAGACAGAAGTGTCTATTGTTATTTATTAGCAGCCAAAACATGCTCCCGTGGAAATTAGATATTTGCATCTTAAAATCTTATTGACCATTTAGGTGGGGTTCAAATTGATGGAGTATTTCAGTAACAGATTATTATTTTCTTTACAGGGAACTAGTAAATAAAACAGTAAAAGAAGCATCTTACATCAATACATTACTGTCAGTCTTTATTTGAAAGTTTTGCTCTTCTTTGGAGATTAACAAGTTGCGTTTCCCGATATTGTTTATAAGAAATAGATTATTATCATTTTAATTGACGAGACTATATACCAAAGTTATTTAAATGTTAATGGAGGATTTCTTTTTGATACAATCAAAACCGAGCGATTCAATCAGTTTAAAGGTTTGTAATAATGTTTAAAAGTGTCAATAATTAGGAAAAACATTGAAACATTCAGGAAAAATTCAAAATTTGCATTTAAACAGTCAGTTTCCTCAAAGCATCAGTCTTCAACAGGTCAAATACATTATGTCAGAAAATTTCCTTATGGGGTATCGGAACGCTCTATACTGATAATGTTAAAAAGAGCCTTTTCAATGTACCTTTTCTAAAAACCTGTTGGAAATACAATCCCCAAATTTTTTTTGCAAGTTAAGCATACATCTAATATCATACTAAAATGAGCTTTTTTTGAAATTTCCATTAGTTTTTTTTAAAATTTTTTTTATTTGATACATAGTGAGAAAACAGTGTTTTTCAACAGAAAAAAAATTATAAAAAGAATGTATAGAAAATTTGGCTAAAAGCTCATTTCAGTATATACTAGAATATATAAAAAATGTGTCATGTAAGTTTTGATGACATCAGCTATATACTTTCTGAGAAAAGGTACATCGAACCTTCAAAAATGACATTTTGAGAAAAACACATTTTTATAAAAAAAAAAAATACCTTATCAAAACATTCCAGCTCCATATTCCAAATTTTCAGCATTTTTTAAATTTCATCTTCTTGTTTCATTCTTTTAAGTCTTTTTACTTTTCTAGTCTCCTTAGTTTTCTGTAAATTGGCATATCTTACCCTTGTTCTGCTCTCATTGTCGAGATGTTCCATGCAGCATGTCACATAATATCCTCGCTCTATGTTAAGTTTTTTTTAAATATCCAGCTTTGTTGCATTCCCTTTATTAAAGGATGCAATAGCATCATATGTACCAAAAGAAAGAGTTTCTATGTGCACAAATGTCTTTTTGGGGACACGAGACCAAATAACATTATTAATGCTTTCATTCGGATTCTGCGTGTTTCCATGCAAGCACTTTTTCAAAAATTCTGGATCCGAAAGGTCCCTAAAAATAGGCCTAATGGCTTCAAGAACAGCAACTGGAAGTTTATGTTTGTGGAGATAAAGTTTATTTTCCAATTGAGCCTTCTTACACTGACACCATGTGTCAAGACCTGATGGACAAAATCCATGCTGTAGATTTTTATCCGTAGATATTTTGTGAAGAAATATTGCCCATATATAGCTTGTTTCATACACTTTACATTTGATACATTTCTTCGAATGGCAAGACCATAATATGTTTGCAATTGATCAATAGTTGCCTCTGTTAATCTATTTTTGCCACATAATGCTTTGCCATCTGATAACTTTTGCCCCCTCATTTTTGCTTTGAAACGTCGGAGGCGAGATTCCATCCGTTTCTTACATGCCCTAAAGAAATTTTAAAAAATGACGCCAAACTTCAAGCTAACCCAAGAGGAAGTGCAATGTTTACCTTTTTTCTGTCCATTTAAATCGGTAACTCCCGTTTAGACGATTCTTTAAAAAAAAAATTAGCACTTCTATTTAAGCTAGAGATAAAAATGAGGTATTTTTGGAAAGGTAATGAGCTGAAGAATTTAAAAATGCAATAACCTGAAATTCACCTTTTAAAAGATTTTTACCTTTCCAACTCCCCTTATCCATTTTTTGCATGAGAACGTTTTTTTCCATTATACGATACAAAAATTATTAAACCTTTGCTAATTATTTTAGAATAAATAAACACAGAGGACTGAGACAAGTCAAAAAAATTATAAATACAAGACTTACGATAATTTTTCTTTTAAAATATCAACACAAATTCTCTCACTTACAGAAAAAAATATATTAGCATCGCGTGAACAACATTTCCAATACAAACAACATATTTTCTTCATATCCTTATTTTGTGATCTCGGTAGCTTAGTACGCAAGTGGTCACGAACTCTTGTTGCAATGGCATCCGTTCGAGCCTAGTGCTGTCGTGCAATATGTGTCGATGCAAGATAAATATAACGAATTTTAAGCGTCTTTCCGTAGGTTTGGTGAGGAAGTTAGGATAGATGGTGTTAAATTAGATGTCATCCTGTACACTTGACCATGGTTCAAAGAAACGAGGTCCGTTGTCAGTAGTTTTTCTGCAGAATTATAGTCTGACTCAAATATACCTCTCTTTTGTGCTGTAATTGTACTTAACATGTTAAAGATATAATTTTTAATAGCCCTCAGTAAAATTTGCAAAATATGCGCACGTTCTTACTCTTATACTTATCATTGATGACAATAGGAATTTTTTTTAAATGATTTATATGAAAAAAATATGCATCAAAAATAGAAACAGTTTTAAAGTTGATAATCTACATCTAAACAGTAACATAATTTAATTGAAGTAAATTTTAATACTCAGAAATAAATGATACCACATTTTATTAAGTCAAGCAGCATATCAATTCGCAAAGCAATGCATGCCGTATTAGTTTACTATAGCTTTAAGCAACGGCGTTTGTATCGAGCAATACCTTTCTATAGTACACTGTATTTTTTAATTGTAAGTTAAATAGCTTTAGCTTCTCTTATGATTACCGCATATAAACATATATTTATTAGTTTTTTTTATTTCAGTTATTATGCTAGGCAGTTTTTCTGGCACATTCACGTTACGTAATGAGGATTTTTGTACCAATTCTAACTATCGTTCGTTCCTGTCATAGGATAGCGGGAGCCTCGTGGTCAAGGTAACGGACTCGTTGCTGCTGCCACTGAAGATCCGATGTGCAGAAGAGGCTCCTGCATGCTCAATATATCGAAACTGAAACGTCATCCCGTTGGTATGTTGTGAAGTTAGGAGTGGTACTCGAGACTCGTCTTCGTCGTTTAATCTTGGTTTAAAGTTACGAGATCAGTCACCAAGAGCCCTTGAGTAGCTGGATGGTGCGACGTTAATATACAGTCACCCAGGTGCTCTCGCTTAGTTTAATGTAATTCACAGCATTGTTTTATCAATTATTAAAATGCTTTTTGTGCTGAGAATGTTAATCAAATAAAATTATAATTATTAAGCTTGTAAACCCCTTATTAAATGTACATTTTACGAAAACAAAGTAAAACAACTGTGGTTCAAAGTGACCAAAATATTGATACACCTGAAACGAGGTCCCGTTATCCTAGTGGTCATGGTCACGAATTCGTGTCTGTGGTATCAGAAGTTCAAACCCTAACACAGATGAAGGACATCCGCGTAGCAAGGCGGACGAACTTTTATTCAATTGCTTAGTCTAATTTAGACTTTAGTCTATATCTTCTTAGGGCCTAAGTCCTCCTGTGGAGATGATGAGTATGTCCGCAGAGAGGTTGCCAGAGAAAGTGCCGTCGGCGTCATTTAACAATGACTCAAAACTACAAAGTTGGTTGCCCAAACATCTCCTGTGGCTTTATATTTAAACGTATGAGAGAAAACACTCAGTTCATCACTACGAGAATTTTGAAAAAAATTCAGTTAAATATGTTCATTTTAAATTAACTAAATGATTTTAATTATTAATAAATGGCTTGAGAGTATTTAAAATGTATTATTGACAGGATCCTAATGTATTAAAATTCGTTTATTAAAATGTGCCGACTTTTTTTAATAATTTTGAGTAAAAGTATCATACATTTTAAATATTATGTCAGAATAAACCTATTTCAGTTTTATTCCTCTCAATATGTATTTAAGGGAATTTTACCCTTTACTTTATAAGTCAGTATTTATCAAACTCTGAGGCAGCGTTATCCCTAAGGGAGCGTTATAACCCACTAAAGGAGACTCGGACATAATGAAAAATTGGAAATAAAAGATTATTCAAGGAAACGTTATTTTACTCTCTCTGTGTAACACTGACTTAAAATATCAATTACTTACAAGTAACATATACAAAGTTAAACACGTGTTTGTTAATTTTCTTAAACAGTTTATAATTTAAGCTTTATCGTCAAAGTATAAAGGGGCGTAAAGGAAATTATGGTCACAAACACTGAAAGTTTGAAAAGAACTGTTATAAGTAATTCATTAATTCTGTAGAAGCCAGAGTATAGAGAAAAAAGACGTACAAATTTAGGGAAAATATTATTTTATGAATCATATTATTTGCATAGTGAGAATAGTTCACATATTAAAAATAAAATGATGACTGCTAAATTATGCACAAGAGATTAGATGCCAAAACTATTTAATTTATTTCTATTACTTATGCAAATTTTTAATAGTTTGATATAATTTTAATCCAGAAAATGTAGAAATTTCGAAAGCCAATTAGAACACTCTTTTGATATTATTTAACATTAAAGTATTCTATTAAAATATTTGTTTTTTAAAAAAAGATGCATTTATTTAAAAACTAGACTTCTGATTTATTGATGTATGTGTCGGAAAGAAAATAAACAAATTACATTCGATTTGCTTCATTACTTTATGAATTATTTTGTTTTCTACTTGTGTGATTAAATGAATAATTTTTTTCAATGATTATTACATTTAATTTAAAATATTCTGATTTTTTTATTCTCCGTAGTTTTTAATTGATGTCACTCTGAAATTTATTTAGTGTAGCTCCGAATCTAAATATTTAGTTGCGAATTGCAAAATAAAGTAAATATGCTGTGGCGGAATTATTTCGAAGGAGAACATGAGCTTTAATTTTTAAATTCTTTAATTTTTAAATTTCCTTTATATTGTAAATGAATATGAATTGTGGAAGAAAATACAATAACACTTAGAGATGCGTCAATGGTTAAATTAAGGCAAAACACAATTTGTCTTATCAAACTAATAAATTGCTAATATGTGAACTAAATTGTGTGTTTTTTATACTCATATGGGTGGATTTAGGACACAATAGATCTATGTTTGACACTGTAAGATGTTTCTATGGTAAAAAAATTGCAGTATGATAGCAGTTACGAATATTCGAATAAATAAACATAAAGAAACGAGAACTTTAGCAAAATTTTGAACTGTAAGATTACACCGGTTTTTTTTTTAAAACTTTTTTTAAACTTGAAACAATATTTTTTATTATGAGGAAATTTAAATGGGCATCGACATCAAGAGTTCTAATATATCCAACGTAATTTCTTCGTAGTTAAATTTTTTGTCCCCGATATTTGGAGAAGGCCTATGTTAGTGACACATGTCAAGGTTCAATCGACCTTTGCATTGATTTGATGTAAAAGGAGAGCAGGGTTATTTTTGTCACTAGACACCATGATTCAAACCTACGATTTTTGTGTGCAATATCACTTGTGCATTTTTATAGTGATACGCAAATGTAACTCTCAATCATAATATAATTTTACATAATTAATCAGAAAATCTAATTTTTATGACTTTTTGATAAATTTCTTGAAATATATTAGGAATTTTTATACGACTGTCACGCATTGAAGCCATTTTTTTTTCAAAATGGTTTTTATAAAAAAAAAAAATTTTGCCAAAAAAAGAAAAGGTTTGATTCTAATAATCTATTTTTTCACAAGAAAAAAAAACTTACTAACAATGTTTTATAAGTCAGAAATATAAAATTTACCACTTTTTTTAAACTAAATAAATAAATAAATTTGGAACGCATTTCGTATACCATACTTGATAATTGGGATACCTTTTTGAACAATTCAACGAAGCGTTTTTGTAAAGCGCTGGAAATAAAAAAAAGAATTTAACAAGTTTGTTTTATGTAATTTTTTTTACATGATCTAGACTTTTCCATGTGTCGTGTTTAATCTGCATTGCTTGAGTTACTAAGAGTTCCACCGCATAAAATGGTACTTAGTAAGATGCCCATTTAATCTGCTTAATGTAGAATTTTCAGAAATTATGTACCTCTTCTAAATATCATAAAACTGAGTGGTAGTGTAACGGGCTTCCACGCCACAAGTCCAATGTTCTAATCCCGAGCAGGGCAAGGTCCACTCCGCCTATATCTATATGTGAATCGAAAATGTAGCAAGTATGCTTTGAAACTGAACATTGAGGGTTTAACGTCAGACTGACCACTTGAACGAAACGTCTGCACATACACCCTAGCGATTAATGCCACGTATACTCATATAGGCGCAGTAGGCCTTGGACCCCATCGGCTGCTACGCCACTGAGTTTGGCTGAGTTCTAAATATCTTCCTTTAGTAGTTTATTGCAATTCAATGATATGTGATCATGCATTAAATGGCTTTTAGTGGTTTTATTGTTATATAAAATTGTCATTAATCACAAATAAGTCTCTTCTTTCATGGACGTAATACGAAAAAGAATGGTACTCCTATGATTTGCAAAGTATCGTAAAACTCACACAATAGAGCGTTACACTAGTGTTCGCGATCCTGTTTTATCCTACCTCCAGATCTTTTCTGTTTTATCAGAGGCTCGATCGCTTTAGCCACTGAAGTTTCCCAGCGTGAAAATGCGTCGGCAAGTTAAATCTGTTGGAGTTTGAAATCCTCTGTTGAGGTGATGTGTAATTTTCGAGAGGAAAGACCAAATTAGGTGTCGTGTTCTTCAATTAACCATTGCTCAAAATTATGAAGTCCTTCCCCAATAGTCCTCTTGTGGCTTGAAACTAAATTCAGTGATGCAACAGCCCGTAGTAAGTAAATGCCTACTGTGCCTAGTTTAGTTTTTATGACCTTGGACACTGAGCTGGTAGAGCAAACGTTCTGCTCAGGTGATCAGTTTGGTAAGAAAACTCCCAGTCTTTAGTTCTTACGCAAACTTCACAATTATTTTTGAACTCACTGAAGGGGTGAAAGGCTGAGTCGACCTTAAAAATCCGGCAGGGGAGGTCGAAGGGTGGTTGAAACCGTATCCTAATGACGTGAAAACCCGATACGGAACTATTTTGCTTGATAGTGTGACATAAACACTCACTATATGCACTAGAATTGGGAAAAAATTACCGAGTTTGCCACTCTTATATTACCTAAACTCTTAAAACAGTTGCGAGTTATGCAATATTAGCGTTCTATTTTTTCATATATAAATCTCTCTCTCTCTCTTAATAGGATGTATCTTTTAATTAGGATGTCATAAAGTAACTTATTTTACTTTTATTTTCCCGAGAAGTTAATTCAGAATTTCTCTAAAGCTTCAAGAAATTTTAAGGTAAAAGAGTATGCATACAGAAAGAATATGCACGAAAATATTGAAAGTATAACTTTATCAATTGCTTGGTAAAAATGTTGAAAATATTTCTCCTATGTTAGAAGTAAAGTCTCTCTCATATAAACATTCGTATATATATATATTACTTTTAAGTGATTGAGAGGCCAAAGGATTTAAATGACAATTAAACATTTTTTCAAGATAAAATATTCGATATAAATTTTTAATCCAGAAGTTCGTAAATTTATGAACGATTTTAAAATTTTCTTTTAACATCCTTTAATGAAGATTATAAAATAAAAAATTATATAAAGATTTCGATAAATCATAGAGGAATCTAGTTTTTTAGTTTACTGGTATATGTTTAAACAACAATATTATTGAATTATATAGTCAATTACTTTCATTACTTCATTACTTTATATTTTATTTGTGAACTTAAATGAACTATTTTTTTTCGTTTCTCCTTTACAAAATTTAAATAGAAACAACTGTAATGATTATAACCCCTGGTTTTTATTTAAAAATATTCATAAATACAAATAAAGTAGCTCCGAATCTAAATTTATAACTAAGATTTAAAAAAAAAGTAATATTCTGTATAATATGAAAAAGTTCATAAACTTTTTTTCATCAATCCATAAAAATTTGACCTTATATTCTGATTTGGTTTCTACCAGTGGCATTAGTTTTCAATTTACATCTGATTATAAATGTGCATCTATTGTAAAAGCACAAGTAATTGCATTAATGTTAGAGCAAGACATGTTTCAATATTTAAACTAATGTGAAACGTTATTTATCATGTAAAATAAAAAAGAAACTTTGATAATCTATTATCAAAATTCCTCTTTTATTTTTGATACTCTTTGGGTTGATTTAGGGCATACCACTTTATATGTTTGAAATTTAAAGACGCAATATATTTTTAATATGATAGCAGTGACAAATTGTGGATTAAATAAAATAATAATGAAACATGAACCGTGGAAAATTTTAGAACTGCAAGATTCTACAAGTGTTTTTCCTTTTGATGAATTAAAATATGAAACATTTTTCACAATAAAAAAAATTGATATGACCATCTTGATCACGATAAATCCGATATATGCAGCAAAATTTTTTCGTAATATAATTTTTTGGCAATAGTAGCCTAGTGTGCAAGATTCCTGCCTTGTGGCAGGCTTGTCTGGAGTTCGGAACTATTGTCAGTGAAGGCCCGACGTGCAGAGAAAGCAGGTGCACGTGACGTATGTCTATTCCTAAATGTCTTCTATTTAATATGATGTAGAAGACAGGAAATATAGTGTTTTCTCAGGGTTCGTTCTCGTCAGTGAACCATGTTTCAAAATTAAGGGGGTGTCTCATATAGTGCGTGCAGCTTTACATGCTGTGTAAATATAACTCTCCCTCGTAATACAATTTTACTAAACATATCGGAAAATCCAATTTTTATAAGCATTTGGTAAAATTTGCGAATTGTATTAAAAATTTATTTTTGATTGTCACGTGTTGAAATATTTTTAAAGTGTTTATATTAAACAAATTATACGTGAAAAGTAGAACAAGGTTTAAATTTGATAATCTATGTTTACAAAGGGGAAAAAAAGTTCATAACTGTAATTCTGAAACCAGAATAATAAATTTTACAACTTTGTTTTAACTAAAGCAAAAGTTAAATTTTTAATGCATTTCTTTTTCTGTGATCAATGTTATTCAATTCAATAGGAAATTTGACTGAAATGCTTTCGGGGAACTATGTAAATATAAATGAAGTTTAACAAGCTCTTGGTTTATTATTTCCTTGTATTTGTACTTTTTTTTTTGAGCAAATCAGTCACTTAAACTGAAATCGTTGTATCTGAGTTTTTTGTTACAAAACATTCACTCATCATCTTATAAAAAATACATTCGATTTTCGAAGATTGTGCGGAACAAGCACTCTGTAATGATGACTCGTAGAAACCTTCTAAGTCCTGATGATATTGCTAATTTGCTGCGAGAGCTTTCTGAGAATGAATCGGATGGTGAATAGATATCTTGTTCTAATAAGATTTCAATGAAGCTATAAGATTGAGTGAGAATAATTAAGAAGAATCTGAAGATAGTACAAATGTATTTGGTAATATTCCAGTAAATCCTGATACAAGAGCCAAAACATTATGACCACCCCTACATTTTGTAATTAACTCGCCTGGATGACGTGGAAGGCACGTGATCAGGTAGAAGTGGTGCTTAACTGCTGCTGGAGAGTCTGAAGAATCATTCTTTCACTTACTTCTGTGAGTGATGGGAAAGGCTGCGGATCTAATTGACTTTGATATAGGGCAGATTGCAATGGCTCGAAGGCTCGGAACAAGTATTTCCGAAACTGCACGACTCGTGGGTGTTAAGCGATCTACAGTTGTTATTACTTATGCAAAGTGGATGAATGACGGTAAAAGCAGCAGTAGACGACATGGTGTTGGACGTCCACACGCTATCAAAGAAAAAGGTCGTCGGTGACTGCCTCGCATGGTGAAGCAAAACCGGAGCCAGACAGTGGCTCAGCTGACATCCCAATACAATACATAGCCAAGCAGAATAGTATCGGATCACACAGTTCAACGGATACTGTTGGATATGGGGCTACGCTGCGAACGTCCCACTCGTGTGCCTTTGCTGGCAAACTGCGCCTGCGCTGGCCCCGTGAACATCGCGACTGGTCCATGAATCAGTGGGAGAGAGTTGCCTATTCAGATGAATCACGGTTTGTCATTCATCGCGCCGATGGTCGTGTCAGGATACGCAGTCTTCCAGATGAACAATTGATCCCTCAATGTACAGTAGATCATACACAGGCCGGTGGTGGCGGTATTATGCTTTGGGGGACGTTCTCTTTTGTATCTCTGGGACCCGTGGTTGTGGTAGAGCAGACCATGTATGCTACAGCGTATCTGAACATCATTGCGGATGAGTTGCACCCTTACATGCCCTCATATTTTACAGCTGGAAATGGAATGTTCCAACAGGACAACTCCCCCTGTCACAAGGCTAAAATTGTGTTGGAGTGGTTCCAGAAACATGATGCTTAGTTACAAGTAATGTCCTGGCTGCCTAACTCACCGGATCTCAATCCGATAGAACACATTTGGAATGTCATGGGACGGCAGCTCAGAGTTCAAAGACCACAAATTCGCAATATCTCGGATTTGCGTAACCGTTGCTTAAACATCTGGTAGAATCTGTCTCCCCTAACATCTACCAAGGACTTGTGGCATCCATGCCAAGGCGGGTTTAAGCTGTGTTGCGGGCCAAAGGTGGGCCAACTCGTTATTGACGGGTGGTCATAATGTTTTGGCTCTTGAGTGTATATGTCGCAAGAGAAGGCACATAATGAACACCGTATAATAGTAATGTGCCTTGCAGACTAGCGACTTCAAATGTTTTACTAGAAAGCAGTTGTCCAATAGGCTTCGCAATACAAAGTGACAGCTTTAGTTTTTATGATACATTCACTTCCAGAAGTTAAGCACGAAGATAGAAAATGCAGAAAAATCAACAAATAATGCTTTGATTGACACAAAATTTGGCAGTAAAGTAGCATATATATTTATACATAAAACAAAATAAATATTTATATACAGAAAAGAAAACCATATTAAATTTCTGTAAGTCATCAGATAATGTTATAATTTACACTTAAACAGAATTATGTATAAAGGGAAAATAAACAGCACATAATGAAAAAAAAGACATTCATAGGGTATGTGATCTCCTTTCATCTGTATGCAAAGTTTACACCTTCTGAACATGCTTTCAATTAGGTGGTCAACCACCGCAGATGTAAGCTGTCGCCATTCTTCTTGAAGAGCAGTTTCCAGCACAATAAGAGTAGCTGGAGGTGGAAAACGTAAAGATACAGCACGGCCAAGATCATCCCAAAGATTTTCAATGGGATTAATGTCGGGGTAATATGCTGGCCACGCCATACGCGCAATTCCTTCACTCTCCAGGTCATCGACGATGCCAGTTCTATGGGGACGTGCGTTATCGTCCATTAAGACAAAAATAGGGCTATCTGCAGCAGCGTACAATCTCGCAATGAGTTCTAGGACTTCATCTCGATACCGGACAGCCGTCAAACATCCCGTTTAAAGATTTGAAGGTCGGTGCGGTATCTTAATGAAATCTCTACCCACACCATAATGCTTCCGCCTAGGAATGCGTGTTGTTCGGAGATGTTTTGGGGCTGATTGTGTGTTCCTTGTTTACACCATATCCTTATACGCTTGTCATCTGGCTCCAGAGAAAATCTTGACTCATCAGTAAACATTACATTGCCCCAGTCAGACACAGTACAATTGCCATATACCCGGCACAATTTTAAACGTGCCCCTCTTAATTGGACGGATAGTGGAATACGATCTCGAGGTACCCGGGCATACAGTCCATTCATATGTAGTCTTAGGTGTACAGTAGCTGCAGATATAGCCGTACCAATGGACGCTGTAACCATAGTGAGTGAGTGAGAGAATATTTTCGTCGCACTGATTAGCAACACGGGGGCTTTTGGCGACGGTCCGCGTAATTTTGAACCATGGTCAAGTGACGCGGATGACACCTGAGCTGGCACCCCCTCTCCTAACTTCCACACCACACCAACGGGAGGACGTTTGAGCTCTCGACAGATTTAACGTGCATCGCTCCCCTACTTAACCGTAGATGCCGCACGCGTGGAGGTCACTCTGCGATTCCGCTTGGCTACAATAGCTATATATCGATTTCCCGGGTGTTGTAACCCTTTGACGACTGCCTATAAGGGCCATCGGACAACTGTCTGTGTGGTTTGGAATTGTTTGCATAAACGTGAAATTACATAATGATGAACGCCGAAGAAAAGAGCAGCATTTGTTTTTGACTGCCTGGCTTCAATGCGTCCCCCAGCACGCCAGCACTCAGAATCTTCCATTCGTTTTCTGGAAGTCATAGAAACACGTATGTCTTGAAAACAAATTGTACGAAAGTTTTAAACACCATCTATCAGCACTTACAATCAACTACTGTAAAACTTCATAAAGCTGGCTTCTTAAGATACTGTCCTTTTTGAATATTTCTTGACATGAAAGCACGACTGGCTGTTACCTAACATATTTGCTTACTTCCATCTACCTCTGCAGCGAATTGCATCCTCTTCAATTCTGATTATCTTACGGAAATTAGCATTTTCCTCACCGTGCTTAACTTTTGGAAGTGAGTGTATAAACGGGCATAATATATGATAATTACATTAAAAAATATTTAAAAAAATAAGCCCTAATGAATATTTTTCTTGATATTAATTAGTTATTATAAATATTTTATACATTTATGTAGAGTTTTCGAAACGACACCGATGGAAGTTTAAGGGCAATTCAAATAGTGAACGTTCTAGTGTTAAATCATTTTAATTTTTGTAGGTACCATTATGTATTTAGACAGTGCACGTGCAAAACAGTAAAATTCTAATTTTACCAATGATAGCGTTTACTTGTTGAGAATATTTCACTTATTAAAATGAAAACGATATAAACTTCATTTTAATCATTAGAAAGCAGACACCCAAATGATTAAAAAATTTTGTTGCAAAATACGTTTATTTTTAAATAATTTCTTTGATATCATTTTAATCCAGCAGTTGTTAAAAAATGTTTAAGGTTTTTGAATTATCTTGTTGTACTTTAAATTTAAGGTACTCTAATAAAATAGTATTTGAAACTTTCGAATTCTTAATGAAAAAACAAGACTCTAAATTCATTGATCTATGCTTAAGCAATACAATAACCAAATTAAAATCTATTTATTTCATTACTTTACTACTTTATTTTAAAGTTTTGAATTTATGTATAAATAAACCTAATTTTTTTCCGTTTCAATAACATTTAAATAAAACTATTATTAAATATTTAAATTCATGGTTTTTTTTTAATGATACACAGAAACATGTAGGTTACCTCCGAGTGTTTAAATATTTATTTGAAAATTGTAAGAAAATTAAATAATCTGATAAATACAATGAATGAATTCACCAACGTATTCATATGTACACAAACATATTATCTAGAATGTTTTTAGAAAGGCCATTTATAATGTTCCATTCCTATGTACATCCTATATTTTTTTACACCATTGATATATTACTGAGAAAGAGAAGTGAAAAAAAACCACGTAAAATAGAACACCACGTGACACATGGTAAATTTAGAGGTATGATCCACAACCTTAAAAATTATGTAAGGTGAAGAACCTCTAAATATATATCCCCCCCCCAAAAAAATCGTGCAAAAACAGTAATAAAAAAATATATGTCCAATATCTCTTAAACAAAAATAATTCCTTTTTAGTTGGAAAAAAAAGTTAGTGAGTATAGTAAAAATTAGTATATAAAGGTCATACAACAAATACGCGAATTCAATTTTAATTTGGAATAAAATAAATTAGCAGCCTTTCCTCGATACTTGGTAATAAGCTTGAATGTTTATTACAGACTGGATAATAAATGATGTCATCAGTAGATGTGTAAAATATGTCTCACACTATTGTTGGTTTTGATTTTAATGAATAGCTCTATTGGTTATTTCTAGCTTCTGTTGGCTTTTTTGTCGTTACATAATCTGCTGATTTCCTTTTTTTTGGTTCCTCAAAGCTCCTTTTATCATTATTGATACCCTGCCACTGAACTGCAGATTACGTTGAAATTGTAATGCATGCTCTATGTCAGGGTCATGCGAAAATTCTCCCATGATTGTAGAAAATTTCAAGCCCTAGCCAATAAAATCAGCTGTTTACGCGGTTGAACTTTATCTTCGACTTTGTTTATATATATTACCTCCGTTTATATTATTATAAACTGTAATAAACTCATTCAAGTCGTTCTCATCTATAGGGAGGAAGCTTGTCGAGTCCAATAAAATTACTAATGTGTACTTAAAAGGTGATATTTATACTCTCTTGCGTTAGCTTATGACACAATACATATATATTATACAGCCCAACTTCCTGCAGTGTGTACAGATTAGCAGCAAACATTTCAGCGCACTTGGTTACTTTTCTTTCAAAAAGTGGGACATAGGAACTTCCTGTTTTTAACATGCTGCAATGACATTCTTAGAGAGAGAGGAGGGGTATGTGAAGTTTTCGATCAAAAGGATGGAGTGGAATATTTTGTGATTCCGCATGTTTCAGGCACAACATGCTGTGGTCGAAGCAGCAATGTGATTTTGAAGTACAGGGGTATTTATCTAAAGATCGGTCAGTTTTTGCAGGGCAACATGCCTATCGTCGTTACTTCGATATTTCTCCAAGAGGTTGTATTTCTGATCGTAAATGCATCTGAATGTGGATGGCTTAACGTGAAAGATTTAGAACCAGTATGTGACAATTATCCAATAATTCCTCTTACCTCCTGGCCAAGAATGGGATCTTGATAACGTGTAGTTACAAGATCCGGGCTCAGTCAAAACCTCCAAGATTTCCCTGGGTGTTATGAAAACAGCCTTACATTAATGACTGATTTCCCTGCTAGGAGATATAGACTGGACGGCACGCACGTCTGATTCATCCCCTCCTGATTACTCACAATGTGTTTATTTAAACTCTCTTCTGTACAACGATCGATCCAAGACCCTGGAATACCTACAGAACAAGATCTGTTCTAAAATTGTCAATAGACAGGTCGATATGCTTGAAAAACTGATTCAAGTTTTAAAAGTGGACTGTTTTAGTGAATTGGCAAGGAATGACGACATTTAACAGACATTGTGTTTAAAACTATGGAAATTCAAATTTCCAGTGCTTTGTTGCAGGCGGAAAGAACAATAAAGGCGAGTGAAACATGTAGTGTGTTGTATCACTTTTTGCAAAACTTAAATTTCCCACTTCCCACAATGCATCATGAAAATCAATTTGCTCCGAATTGGAGCTTTGGAAAACATTAAAACATCAAAAATATTTACTTCAGATACATATGATGGTACATATGATGCCATTGCATCCTTTAATAAAGGGAATGCAACAAAGCTGGATATTTTAAAAACACTTAACTTAGAGCGAGGATATTATGCGACATGCTGCATGGAACATCTCGACAAAGAGAGCAGAACAAGGGTAAGATATGCCAATTTACAGAAAACTAAGGAGACTAGAAAAGTAAAAAGACTTAAAAGAATGAAACAATAAGTTGAAAGTTTAAAAAAAATGCGGAAAATTTGGAATATGAAGCTGGAATATTTTGATAAGGTAAATTTGTTTTATAAAAATGTGTTTTTCTCAAAATGTCACTTTTGAAGGTTCGATGTACCTTTTCTCAGAAAGTATATATCTGATGTCAACAAAACCTACATGACACATTCTTTATATATTCTAGTATATACTGAAATGAGCTTTTAGCAAAATTTTGTATACATTTTTTTTATAATTTTTTTCTGTCGAAAAACTGTTTTCTCATTATACATCAAATAAAAAAATTTTAAAGAAAAACTAATGGAAATTTCAAAAAAAGCTCATTTCAGTATAATATTAGATGTATGCTTCACTTGCCAAAAAAAATTTGGGGGTTGTATTTCCAACAGGTTTTAGAAAAGGTACATTAAAAAAGCCCTTTTTAACCTTAGCAGTATAGAGCGCTCCGATACTTCTTAAGGTATCTTTATATCTTCGAATTATTTTTTTCTTGAAAAACTGTAATATTTGCTATTAAAATGTTTTTTACTGATGATATATAACTTCACGTTATGGAAAATTCATTTGATATTTTATAGCACACAAAAAATTTTTAGGGAGAAAAACGTAGTGAAAATACTAATTAAATTGATTATTAGAATAACGCAAATAACTCAAACGTAAACAAAAATATTACTTTTCTGTAAATTTCATATTGATCATCATAACATTTTTAGGTCTGGTATTATTTTCCTAATGATAATGAAATTTTTACAATTTTTATAGAGTAAAAGAATATTGATAAATCACTAAAAAATTATTACGAGCGAGACATGATATACACCTTAGTTACTATGAACATATCAACTCCATAATCATGGAAATGGTAGGACTACTTTAAGGTATACGACTAACCTAAAATTGTGAATTTTGCCAAATTTGACAATTTTTTTTATGATTTTAATTCATAGGCCATCTTATTAGCTTTATAAAAATACTAAGTTTATCATTTTCCGTTCACTAAAACAAAAACTGCAAATGTTTTAGTAAAAGCGGATGCCATTTTTTTAAGCAAAATGTTACACTTTAAAACGCGTGTCACTCGAAATGTGATTTTTTTTTTTTTAAATAATCAAACGGGGTCAGCGGTTTCTAAAAAAGTTTTGAAAATAATTAACTGAAATTTTTTCTGTAAGTTCTGCATAATAGTAGAATTGTTTTAACGTTCAGATTTATCAATCACTGTTTTATTAAAAAATGTACAGGCCCTTATATGAATTAATCACTGGTTTTTTAAGCAATTTTATATAGTATCTGAGATAAAGTGCTCTAGTTTTTGTAAAAATTAAAATATATCTTTTCCTGAAAGTCATTTCGACAATGGATAACTTAGCAACACATAAGAATTGAAAAATTGAAAATTTGTTTATAAATCTTTGGTACAGAATGGACCGCGTTTATGTTATTTTTTGTCCATTTTTACCCATTTTTTTCCATTTTGGTTATAATAAATAATTTTTTTTTTAATTTTAGCATATTTTTTTCTTTAAACGTACTAAAAAAATCTAAAAACAACAAACAAAAAAATCCACACATCTGTATTTTTAAAAAAAACAATAGTTGTCGCAACCAGTCAGATACCTTAAATCTATAAAATAAATGTACTTGTAAAATTTAAATTAAATTGGTTCGCAACATTTTCTGATATTTACGTTGTCAATTGGCAATACGTTAAAAAAATGCATTTTGAGATAAATCAGAAATAAACTTTAAACTGCTATTTTTAATATTAAAAATAATTAGATATACTTAAGATACCCTTGATGTATAAATAACACCCTCTTCACTCTCTAAAACATTGATTTTTTCCCCCTTGTAGCCCTTAAAATGTTTCTATGCTGGTGTGCATTTGGTATTGAATGACGTTCTTCATTGTTAATTCTATTAACGTCAAGCTGTTTGTATGATTTTAAAATAAAATAACCAGGAGTTATATTAAGTTTTTTTAAAAAGTCAACACAATCCTTGTACCCATAATTAAATTGTATAATAGAGATCAATGCACCAGATTTTAAAGTTTTAAGGCACACGAAAACTTCTTTTCGTACTCTTTGTCATAAAATGCCATTAAAACACTTATTTCAGTTATGCGTTTTGTCCTGCAGGCATTTAGTAAGTAGTTCTTTGGTGCATAAATCTAAATATGTAGCCTTAATCATGTTTAATACTTTATTGGATATACCTTTATATTTTTTCTGACTTTCTGTCACAAGATAGTTCTTGCTGGTAGTAGCACCAACTATCTTGTCCGAAGAAACACTGTCCATGCATGTGTTTCTCAACATTTAATGAGCAATGTAACAGGGCCGCAATAACATTTTGTTGAAGACCGGAGAGGAGTACAATATTACTACAAATAGCAATCCCATAATAGTTTTGCTATTGGGCAATAAGAGAATCGGTGAGTTCGCCTTTTCCAGACAGATTTTTATTTTTCCACTTTACTTTGCGCAATCTCGCACCTACTCTAGTATGAACAAGACCGATGCATTATTTTACAACGCATCCCAATGGGTTGTTTCATTGTGAAGGGATTTTCAAAGGTTGATGACGAAAGAATTGTCGACTCGGAGAGACATTCATTGCCAACTATAAAAAACAAGAGAAAAAAAACTCAGATAACTTAAAAAATGGAACTGTACATTATCTGAGAAAAAGGAAGGCATTGCGTATAAATCTGTAGGTAAATATTAAAATGAAGATAAAAGTATTTCAAACTTTAAAATGTGTTTTACACGAAATGTGTTTTTTTTTCAGAGAATGCTTAAACGGGGACAAGGATTGCTGAAAAAGTTTCGAAAACAATTTACTAAATTTTGTTTGTATGTTCTGTATAATAGTAGAAGTATTCTGACCTTCAGATTTATAAATCAATGCATTATTAAAATATTTACAGTCCCTTATGTGAATATAACCACTGTTTTTTTAAGCAATTTCGTATAACAACTAAGGTAAAGTTATCTATTTTTGTAAATTTAAAATATCTCTTATCCTGAAGGTAACTGCAAACATGAATAACAAAGTAACATATTAAATTTGAAAAATTGAGTATTTGTTCATAAAATTTCTGTACAGAGTGTACTCCGTTTATGTAATTTTTTGTAAATTTTCCCCAGTGTTTTCCCATTTTAAGAATAATATTTTTTTTTTTCAATTTTAGGATTTTTTTCTTAAAATAAAACAAATAAATCTAAAAGTAACAAAACAATCCACATATCTCCATTTTTTCAAAAAAAAGTTGTCACAACCAGCCGGATACCTTAACTAAAATCTAGGATTGTATAAACTAAGAATAGTGTTATTTCAATGTTATAATTATCGAGGCGATGAAAAATATTAATTCTATTACATATATAAATTCAGAAATGGAAAAAAAAATAACAAATTAAGTAGTAAAAAATATTTTTATCTATTCATTTGTTGCTAAACCATAGATTAGTAAGTTAAGTCTAATCTTTCTCTTAATTCATCGAAATTTTTTAGTTGTATTTTATTAAAATATTCACAACATTGATAAAAAGAATGCTTTCAACAATTTTGTGCGTTTTCATTTTCCAAATATAATCTGGTATTTATAAAATTAAGCAATTATTTTCAGTAAAACTCGGAATTTTAATTTGAATCTTCAGGATAATAAATATAAATGTTTTTTTTTCTGAAGTTATAATTAAAAATTTTAAATAAATTTTTTCGCAGTATTTTTTTAAAAAAAAGGCTTTGCTCCTGCTTATATACAAAAAAAATATTTATAAACGTTTAAGAAAAATAGATCGAAAATATTTTGCACATTTAAAGTGCTAACCAGTACACAATTTTCAAAATGGAGGTGCATGTTAATTGGGTGTTTTTAAACGTTGCATTATAAAATTCAGTACTAGTGTATCACGATTCCAAGCCACTGGTCCGAGGTTCAAACCCTTAGGACAGCGCAAGATCGGGACAGATTTTTATCCTTTGGTGGGTCGATAAATGAGTGCCAAGCTTCCTTGGAAACTAAAAACTGGGGTATTCGCCTTAGTCTGACCACTGACCAAAACATATGTTTATGCAACTCCTTTCCAAAGTCATGCACATTGTAAAGGGCAGAGTAGGTATTTGCTATGTATGAGTGTTGCGCCACAAAGTTTAATACAAAATAGCATGAGGGATAATTCATCATTACGGAATTCGTTACTTTAAGGGGACTTGGTACCGCAAAAATGACTTATTTATCGTTTTTTTTATTTTTATTTAGTTATATTTTTTGAACGATTACCTTTCGATTGATATATCACTTTTGTATGCCTGAAAATTAGAAGTTGGAAAAAATTCCATTTGATAAATGTAAACAAACAAATTTAAAAGTTCGATCACGCCCCCTTTTTAGAGGTGTCAGTGATTTTAAACTAATTTTTATCAACTACTTTTCAAAAATAAATTTTACTTTGTTTTAACCATAACTGCAACGCTTTATCGTACTTTTTAGTGACTACAACTTTTATTACAAGCTATTTGTTGTTGTTTTGGCACTTCTTTCGTTTGTTTTGCTGTTATCATGCTAGTATTATTTACGTTTTACATTTAAAAAACCCAGTTTTTTTTAAAACTTTTACTGATTGCTGTCTTTTAAAGACTGTTGCTGAAACTGCTGAGATTTCAATATTATCTTTCCTGTTATTATCTCTTGAAGATTTCTCTTAAAAATGCCACGAGTTAAACGAAGAAATCATTCTGCTCAAATGAACAGCAAACGTTGGTGTAGTGATGCTGTGAATACATGTGTCACAGAAGAAAACAAATTAGTTCCTAACATCAGAATTGAGAAGTTATCTTATCCTGAAAAACTGAACATTCTGAAATTTGAAATTAGATTATTGTGAATTTTGAGCAAATCAGCAAAATGTGTATGAAACTAAAATGCCCTGACTGTGACAAGCAAACTCTAAAGCTTGCTCTTGGAAACAAGTTTGGATTTTCCTAAGTGTTAAATTTAACTTGCAATTCTTGTGCTGAAAAGGTTTGTGCTGTAGAAACGTCTAATGAAAGGCAGGGTAATATCGTTCTTGATATTAATTTACGTGTAACACAAGCATTCTCTAATATTGGATAAGGTTACTCTGCAATTGAAAAAATTTTGCATAGCAGTAAATATGTTTCCTTTTTCTTCGAGAACTTACAGCAACTGTACTAAACTTTTTCACAAAGCCTGTGGTATTGCTGCAGAGAATTTGCTGAAAGAAGTACACAGTGAAGTGAGAAATGCTTACGAAGACCCAACTGATGTTCCCGTTGTGGATATAAGTGTTTCATTTGATGGTAGCTGGTGGACGCGTGGACATACATCTTTGATTGGCATAGCTTGTGTTATTGATATACTTACAGGCTATGTAATTGATTTTGAAGTCATGTGCAAGGTATGTCGTAATTGTTCTGTAGCAAAAAGAGAACTTGGAGAGTCAAGTGCAGAATATAACATTTGGTTTGAAGGACACAGGAAGGATTGTGATGTTAATCATTCCGGCTCATCAACTTCGATGGAAATGGAGGCTGCACTGATCCTCTGGGAAAGATCACAAGCGTTGGGATTTCGTTATTGCACCTTATTGTCTGATGGGGATTGTAAAACCTTTAACTATTTAACAGAAAAAAATGTATGTGGGGATAAGACTGAGATAAAAAAAGGAGTGCATTAATCATGTCAGCGAAAGGTTGGGCACTGGCCTACGAAATGCTGTCAAGGAATCGAGGGCCCGTGGAATTTCATTAGGAGGAAAAGGCCACGGCACATTAAAAGAGTAAACAATTAAAAAATTAACTTTGTACTACCAAAAAGCTATACTAAAAACAAAGGCAATGTTCCCGCCATGAAAAAAGCAATCTATGCTACTTTTTATTACAGCATTTCGACAAACCGAAAGCCTCAGCATTCGAAATGTCAAATTGGTGCGGACTCATGGTGTTTTTACCAGTCCGCCAAAGCAAAAGGACAAAATCCAGGTCTGCATAAACAACATGTTGGGACTCCAATTGATGAAAGTTTTTTGCCACATATACTTTCTATTTACCAACGGCTTGCTTCAAATGAACTTTTGGAAAGGTGCATTAATTGCGGAACCCAAAACGCTAATGAAAGCTTACACATGATTTGGTCAAAGTGTCCAAAGGAGATATTTGTGTCCAAAGACAGAGTTACACATGCCGTAATGGAAGCAATTTGTGAATTTAACAAAGGGACTCTACGCACTGTGAGAGAGACCCAAAAAGCATTACATATACCTTTGGAGAACTGTTCGCATGATCATGGTGTGATGCTCGAATCCCGTAAATTATTATTCAGAATCAGACGGAAAAACACCAATTACCAGCATGCACGCAAATTGATAAAAAAAGCTATTTTAAAAAGATAAATATTAATTGAAAAAGGAAGGTGTTTCTTATAAAGCAGGATATTTCTGAGGTATTTTAATAATGTATTTTTTTTTTTTGTAAAATGTGTGCATGCAAATATTTTTAATTTAGGCATTTTATATTAATAATTTTATAATTTCAGTTCTTTTCATCATGTGTTTTTCATACAAATATATTATTTAAATATTATGTGAATCAAAAGATTTTAAAACTTCTGTTACAACAAAAAAACATTTTTTTTAACGTTTTCTTCGAGTTTTCTTGATATTTATGTGTCATTATTACTGTGTAAAAATGTATCATTTACAGAAAATATGGTTTCAATTAATATGAAAAAGCAATTATTTTGAAGAAAAATTTATAGCTAATGTTTTAAAATGGTATTTTAAATTGATTTAAGATAATAATAATAATTTTTTCAGAAGTATAAACTTTAAAATGGTTTTTCTCAGCTTGTGTTTTTTCAATACATTAGTTCATTCCAAATGATACTCCTTCCACAATTATTATCCCATCACTCTCATTTTTTCTCTGTGTGTTATAAATCATGCATGTAACAAAATTAGGGATCCGTTTTGCTATAAAATGAATATTTTTTTTTAAAAATTGAAATGTAGGAGATATTGGGTTTTTCGTTAAATTTTAGCATATGTATGAACATTTTATTTTTTTTCTCCACAACCAATTAAGTTATTGTAAAATCGACCAATAAAGTTGTTTAAAACTTCCTTAAGAATGTCACAAAAAATTTCATGTCAAAATATTAATAAATACACAAGAAGTAGGATTTTAAAAATTTTCATTTTTTTTAAATTTACATTTTTAAAATTGTGTAAATAATATATGCAAAATAACACCTCAAATTGTTTTATTTAATATAAACATTATATGAAATGCTAAAATATAATTTTTAAACGTATAAATAAAAAAAAAATTCAAAGTGTACCGAATTTCCTTAAACAATGTTTAAACAACGAAGGCGATACTTGAATTGACACCCCCTCTCGGAACTTCCCTGGTACGGCAACGGAAGACTTCGAACTTCGACAAATTTAACGTTAAACCCGCGTTACACGCGGAGCTAAGGCTCCAACTCTTGGTACAACATGGCCCCGAGTTCGCTATCTTGAACACTAGTGCACCACTCTGGTGTATGAATTTTACATTTACTTTCCCACCACCGGAATGACACATCGTTTTCATAATAAGTCGATGAAAGAAGTGATTTATTTGTTTAATAATGACAATTTCATCGAAAAATAAAACAGCAAAACGCATTTAATATTTGTTTACAGACAAATGAGTTGTAAAGTTATTGGCAAGAAAAATATGAAGTAATTGCACAGAATTTCTCAAACTTCTTCATAAAACAGCGTAAAATATGAAGTTAAAGTAACAATTAATACGAGTGAGTGAATATTGTCGCGTAGAAAGGAATAAGGCGATGTTATCCAATACACAATTTATTTTGTCGTAGTGTTTTACACGGGCAGCACCACAACTGAAGACCTATCCAGCTGCAGTACTTTTATAAACCTGGTGGAGGGTTCTAGAATAACCACCAGGGGAAAGATTAACATAAATTCAATTTACATAATTTGCAAATGTCCATAATAATAAATAACGAAAGTCATGATCGAATTCAACAAACAAATATCTGGGAGGCTCGAACCCGAGCCACTTGCATTGTAGAGCAGTGCTCTAACCGTTCGGCCACTCAGAGCGTATCAGTTTGTGACATTTCTCCCTCCTTAGAAGACACAGCGACCCGCTGTAGTTGTTTCGAACGGCTTCCTGTAATAGGTCCAAAGTAAACTTGTTTAGGGTTCCTTTTGTCACAAACAGTCCGGACTGGTTCCGTAGGTGACTTTTCTTGTTCAATATCTTCTAGCTGAAGGTCAGGGTCTTTATAAGGTTTCATTCGCAGAACATGTACCACGTCTCTTAATTTTCGTTTGGTGCGCATACTATCACAAGGTTCCACTTCATAAGTCACTTCGGATAACCTTTTTCTCACCCTATAGGGTCCAAAGTATCGCTTTAACAATTTCTCAGATAATCCAACTTTGCGGATTGGAGTAAATATCCAAACCAGGTCTCCCTCTTTGTAATTCACTATCCGATGTCTTTCATCATAACGGCATTTGTCTTTGTCTTGTGCTCTTGTTAGATGTATTTTTGCTAGTTGTCTAGCTTCTTCGGCCTTCATTATCAGGTTTTGAACGTAATCATTCGCTGATTCATCGGGAAGAAAGGGCAAAATGGCATCTAGTAGAGTATCCACATCACGTCCATGAACAAGGAAAAATGGACTGAAACCTGTCGTCTCCTGCTTTGCGGTGTTATATGCAAAGGTAACAAATGGAAGTATGTTGTCCCAATTCTTTTGGTCAACATCGACATACATGGCCAGCATGTCAGCGAGTGTTTTATTGAACCTTTCCGTGAGGCCATTTGTCTGAGGGTGATATGCAGTAGTTAGTAAATGATACGTCAAGCATAAATTATTTACTTCTTTAACGAGATTCGACAAAAATGATCGCCCTCTATCGCTGATGATTTCCCTTGGTGATCCATGTTTCAGTATAACGTCTTCAACCAGAAATTTGGCTATTTCCGTGGCTTCACCGCTTGGTAGGGCCTTTGTGATAGTAAATCGAGTGAGATAATCTGTACAGACAATTATCCATCTATTCCCTTGCTTTGTTAGAGGAAATCTTCCAAGTAAATCTATCCCTATTTTAGCAAACGGGATATCCCCTGGCAATATTGGATGAAGCAATCCTGGAGGTCGCTGAGGTTGAGATTTTCGCCTTTGACACTCTCGACAATGAGACACATAGCGTCGGACACTGCGGTATAGGCCAGGCCAGAAATACTTCCGTCTGATTCGGTCGTACGTTTTGGCAAACCCTAAATGACCCGCTGTCGGTGCATCGTGAAGGCTTTTTAATACGTCCCTCTAAGATGTTTCGGTATGAACAATAACCACTGCTTTCCTAAAGGATCGTAGTTTTTTCTGTATAAAATTCCACTAA
>BMAO01022336.1:0-11472 GCA_019973975.1 Trichonephila clavata | reverse complement strand
TACAAAAACAAAGTAAACACAAAAAGTTTTATTTTATTACGATAAAAACTGGCCGAGTTATGGAACTTTGAAAATCGTATATTTCCTCAATTTTCCAGGCCGTTTTCAAGAAGCTAGTAAGGGGCCGTCGCCAAAGTGAAATTAATTGGAACTCTGTCAAGAAACTTTCGCTCTTGCACGTCACTCTTACGTAAATCGTTTTTAAATTTAAAAGTACATAAATTACGTTAATAATATAATAATTGAGTACTTAAGAAATAAAATTTATTCTGTACGTGTAAAATATAGACAAATAAAAATATTTTTGACGAATAAAACATTTCGAAAGCAGTTCCAAAAAAAAAAATAGACTTATATGCTGCGTCTTCAGTCTGATTTGCTGCGTTTTTATTGATCATGACAAACGTTAAAAATCTGTTGTGTAGTCGCTTGCAATTGCATACAGTCGTATTCTAATATTACGAGTTCTAGTACGGGAGAACGAGATGTATACAAATGAAGAATACTGCGAAATGGTACTGTTTTATGGACAGTGTAATTAAAATAAGAGAGAGGCGACAAGGCTTTATGCCATTAAATTTCCCACTCGAAGACATCCATCTTAATATACAATTGCCCGTGCTGTTCAACGCTTGTATAAAACTGGGAGTTGCCATAGACGTATTCCCTTGTCTCGTGCCACACCTTGTGCCTTTACCATTATTTAAGTTAATTTGGCCATTCTGATATAATAAAGCCCCTGATTCATGATTGGCACATCATTCCACATTATGCTTTAATTTGAACGATAAATCCTGTATTATTTTGCTGCTATATGTTAAAACAAGCTCTTTTAATCTTTTCGGGACAAGTTGTATTTCTTTAATTTAACTTTTATTTTTTGCCATACAGCAATACAAATTGTCAATCTATGATGTTTACTACGATGTTTTAATATTATTATGATGTTTTTCTCTTGCTCTTTCTGTAGATAGTGAATTACTGTTCTCTAAACTCAATTTATATACGACCCCCTTTTCTGAGCAACTCAGATGCTTCAAATTTATGAAGGCATAACGCTGTCAGTTTTTATCGCAATAAAATGAAACTTTTTGTGTTTACTTTGTTTTTGTGTACTGCATCTTTTCCTAAATATAACTTAAATTACCTGGGGACCGTGTAAAAAATTAATTTTTGTAACTTTTTTGTAAATGGACTTTTTGTTTCGAAAAGCACGTTGAAACATTCTTTTCCTTTTTTAAAACATTTTTCAAATTGGAAGTGCATATCTAAACCGAACGGTTCGGGAATTAGCTATTGGGTCACATTAAGGCTGGACACCCTGTACATATGCCTTAATAGAGTTTCGCCCTTCTACACTATGTCCGAAGCTGCACAACTTAATCAAATCTAATAAATTAGTCATTATTATATATAAAAGTTTTACACTCATGCAATTAGTAAAGTATATATAAACTAAACTTGAATAAGCTTAATAATATTTACTTAAATCGTAATGTTCTAGTAAATATTATTTTGTTACTGTAACTTTTTTCTTATCATATTTATTTATCAGTTAATTTGACAATTTGCATATAATTAATTTTTTTAACTGGTGTGCATACAAATGCTCTCTATTTTTTCACTAAACATCTTTACTTTATTAAATTATTTACAGACTAAATATTTGTCTTTAATTTCATGTGTCATTCGTTATATGTGGGTATTCATTACAGCTTCTTGTTTAGAATAGAAAAAAAGAGCTTTGTTAAGAAAATAGATATTTTTTTTTAATTAATCATGTATTCTGTTCTTACTCAAGTAGCGAAATTATCAAAAATTCAAAGCTGTAAGATAAATGGCTGGTAATTGCTTGATTTGATTTTTGATTAACATCGCAATCTTGCACCTCGGTAAAGCGACGAGAAGGACACCTGAGCTGACACCCCACTCTTCATCCTCCCACGCCATGCCAACATGAGGACCTTGAGCCACGACATATTTAACATGCATCAGTCTCTCAGCACTGTGAATTTTAGAGACATCAGAATTCAAACTCACAACTTGCCGATCACGAGTTCTTAACCATGAGCACTCGGCTGCCACACACATACGCACACACACACACGGCCACAGGCTGTTAACATAACATTGAATTCTAAAATCAGTTATTGGTACCACCTCTCCCGTTTGGGGCATGCCTTTTACGTTCATTTAATTAGAGATAACGCTTGCCTTGTGATACTTTCCCCCAAACATTCACATACACATACCACTGGCGTGACTAGTCCTGAGTGGGCTTCGTATTAAAATTTCTTTCTCACGGTTTTGGGGGCCCCTTAACATATTAACACATTTCCTCACATATGTTGGGCCCCTGTAGCTTGGGTATCAGCCGTAGCCGTATCAGCCGTATCTTAGATACGGCTGATACGGCACTAGCTACGCCCCGACATACACACATTAATTCTTGCTTCAAATCTACAACATTCTAGGATGCCTGAAACTGGAGAATGATTATTTCCATTCATGTTTAACTGCCGAAAAGTCTCACTTTAAAGAAAAGAATATCCACAGATGAGCTATTTCAGATATATGTAACTTTTTTGGGAAAGCATTCTCTTATTAAGAAACTGTCCCAGTATAACATGCCATGAAATTTAATGAAAGCAACTACTAGATAATACCAACATATCGTTTATCTGTTAAAGTTTTAAGCGTGAGGAGTGGAGGTAACCTGCTGTAATAGACAACGCCTGATGCCATCACATCAGGAGTAATTTATGCATGCTTTTGTAAAACTAAGTTGACTAGAATTGTTGGTCCCAGTCTCTCCCCACATAGTTATAATGGTCATTTGGTTTCAAGACTGAAACGAGATTTATCACTGAACACTATGCAATAACACAGTCTCGTGGTAGTCATGATGATCGGCTACAGCATCACTGTAGATGATTTACGATTTTATGTGGTTAAAGGTACACGACAGCTGTTCTAAGCATAACCTCTAATCAGCTAAGCGCCTCAGATAACAAAAGTTATATTATAGATCAGTGATTCCCAAGTGGTCTATATAGACCCCAGGAGTCTATGACGACCTCCAAGGGGTCTACGTCAGCCAAAAATTAATTTGGGGTCCATGAGGTGTAAGTGGATCTATGATAGAGGCTCTCATTAAACTAGACCTGAATTTAATTCAAAAAAATTTTTATAATCAAGTGGAAACCAAAATTACCTTTTTTAACAGATTTATTTACTAAATTTAATGAGGTTAATTTGCATTTCAAGGTGACAGCATAAATTTTATTAAGGCAAGAACATTTAAGTTTTTTTTAAAAAATACTGGAGGTCCTGAATTTTCTAAATTTGTTACAGATAATCTGTCAGAAATTTTTAGCCTACGTTCAGCATTTAAATGCCTTTTATTCTGATTTTGAAACCAGGTTTGAGAATGCTTTGACTATATGGCAATATCACAGTAGGCAATGAATTCATATGGTAATATTGAAAAACAAATGTCACATTACAATAGGAACTGATCGTAATAAGCACTAACAAAGATCTTTAAATTTAGAATCGGATGCCAGCAATTTTGGCTTTAAAAAGTCAAACATTATTTGTCCCGACTTATGGAATATCGTGAGGAAGTTTTTCATTGTTTTTCCTAGAGTGAAGGAGTTTCAGCACAGTTTCCGATCTCCAAAACAACAAACAAAAAACTGAATATTAACAGAGGAAATTTAAAGTTAAATCAGGCAAGATACCAAATGTTGAAAACTTGGCATTGTAATGCTAGAGATTCATCCTTCCCATTAAAATCATTTGTTTGTTGTTTAGTTAATTTATTTAACAGTTTTATTTATTAATTAACTTTTAGTTTGATTGATTAACATGTGCTTTTTAAATTTTAAACACTATACTTCATTACAGTTAGAAATGTAGTTCTTTTAAAGTAGCAGTACCAACTGTCAAAAAGACATTTAAGTTAATAAATTTGCAAAAATTCAATATTAATTACGCAGGGGTCTACCCCAAACCGAAAAACATGGCAAGGGGTCTATGAGACAAAAAGTTTGGAAACCTCTGTTATATATATAGATAGTATAGTAAACGCGGTACTTTCTGTAGATGATAATGATGATATTAAGGCATTTCGCATAATCGCCCAGCCTTAATTTGCATTTATACAGTTTCGCCTTCAGTGCCTTTATTCCACTGATGAGTTTCCATACTGTGCAGAATATTCTTGTATGTGCAGGCTTGCTTGGGTAAGACTAGCCTGCTCTATGTAATTCTAAGAATGCTACAACTCTCAAAGTCGTTCTGTGGCTATGGTAGCCTAATGGGTAAACATGGTTGTAAACTTGAGGCTGACGTTTAATTTTGTCGAATCATGTGGATTTCCTCTAAAGACTCGCTGCATGGAGGATCTAAAGCACGTTACAATCTGTCAAAGTCCTTTTGTTGGATTGGCATACAAGCTTAGAGAATGGAGTATCAGATCAGATGTCACCCTCGTCACTTGGATGTGACTCAAAATTAAGAAGTCCGTCGTCAATAGCCTTTATGCTGCTCTGAAGTGCAGCATCAATAAACAATCAAATAAACAATCAGTCTCTAAAGGTAGTAGATTTTTTTTAGTTGTGCTTTGTTTTCTGATAGAGAGTGAGTGACCTTACAAAAAAGCTAGTTTACTATAAATTGAATAAGTTATTTATATACAGTGTAAATAAAACTTAAATTTGTATAAATTTAAAGTGATGTATTTGTTTTTATTTCAAACTCTTGTTTTCCCCATTTAAACTCTAATCAACTCAAGTAAACACAAGAAGTTTTAACAGAGACTTGTGCAACTAACAAAGAAAATTATCCTAGATAGTTAATACTGCAGGATTTAAATTGTGAATGGATTTTGTTTTTTTATTTAATTTAATTATAAGAACAAAAATTTACATAAATTTTATTCTCATTTTACTTTAAACAAAGCTAACAAAATTATTAAATTAATCTTATTTTTCTAAAAATGAATTTTTCAAAACCGAAACTTTTATTTGTATTTCAGTTATAAAATTTTACTTTGTAAATTGTACTGACACAAAAACAAAAAACTTGTATTTAAAAAAATGCTGTGATAATTCCAAAATTATTTATATTTTCTTCTTTTAAATATGAGAAATGGAAAAAATTATGAAAATTATTTTCTGTAAAACCTTATTGTGTCTCTTTCTTTGAACCAGAAATGCCATTTTCGGCATAACCCTAACACTCACTCACATGTTTCCTTCTTGTACAAATATGCTCAACTTAAGTCGTTGAATATTTTTAAAAAATTGCACTCAAATAGTGTATAATTATTAAAATAAAAATAAAAGTCATCGGTTTTACAGATACGAATGCAAATCCATATCATGTTACTGTAGGGTTTGCTAAAGACATTGCATTTTTACAAGAATTTTTTTTAAAAAAATTATATTTCGTCTAGCTGACTTATATTCGTATTAAAAGCAGAACTTTTTATTGTTTATTTTTAAAATATTTCTTTAATTAGCATTTTATATTAAATTTATTAATAACTATAGATATTATTTTTGCAACATTAAAAATTTTTTTTAATTAGGGAATCTTATGTTTTGCTGGTAATCATAAAAACATATATGATAGGGGGAAAAATTTCATTCTATGCATTCAGAGTACCGCCTAAGTGAATATATCAAATATTTCCTTAAATTCTGCAATAATATTGGGAAATGTAACAAATGTTTAATAACTTGACGAACAGATCTGAATCCAAGAACATCTTACTAAACTGCCTTACTAACCCACTTTATTTGAATATTACAGAAAAGTATATTTTCTTGTTACATCAAACTAGTTTAATTTTATTTATTGACTCTAAAAGACGCAGACGAAATTTTCTGCAACCTCCTCCACCTCCCCTTAAAAACATTCAACCTGTGAAACGGAGACGGCTCAACTGTTGCAAGACGTGCATAAATTTGCACTTCTTAGCTCATTGCTTCGCCCCTTCGGTGTAATTTAATCTGCTAGATCCCCCGCTCGGCTCTCTTTTCCAAATCCGTCTCTACCTCAACCAATTTCCGAAGCAATCCATAACTGCGCACTGTGACCGAAATCGGTTACCCCGCGCATTCGCTCAAGGATGTTTACAGATGGAACTGTTACCAGGTCCTTCTCCGAGCGGCGTCTTTACCACGTGTTAAGCTGCCTCCTGGGACCGTTACCTGGGAGACAAAACAACAAAAAAAAAAAACAAAAAAAAAGGAAAATGCGTCTGTTTTGTTGATTGTCTTTCGGGGTCTCGGGAGTCAAGGTTAAGGTAGTCTTTGGAATTAACGGGATTTAATTTGTGGTTAATTACCGGGATGGTATTGATCGGTTTGAAGTGATTTTGCACTGCAATCAGGGTGATTTTTGTGTTCGAGAGGATAGAAGAATGCAGCGCTTACAAAAATTATTTAGATGCATATTAATCATATTTGCGATAGTATGTCTGATTTAATAGAGATAATTTAATCTTGAAGTAGAATTTAATTTTACAAAAAAGGAATTTATTGCACTTTCGTTAAATTTTTTTACTGCAAATAAGTTTTGAATACGAAATGCTGAAGGATATGCAAACTTTATTATTCAACTTAACTTTTTGTACTGAAGTAAATTATTCAGTCATCAATTTATAATAATACATAAACTCTTTTTACTAATACATTGAAATTTCGAATAAAAAAATCGTATAAAACAAATATCTTGTATGCTTTTTTGCGGTGATTTACTTTAAAATATGAATTTGTATTAAAAGCATATGATATATATAAATCGTGAAATTTTATTAAGTATTTAATGCTTTTATGCGGTCTACTGCGGGGTTCAAAAGAACAAAGAGTTTTGTTGTGGTTTAATTTAGAACACAAGAAAATTTAAATGATTCATATAAAAAAATCAAGTTTATATAGAGAGAGTGAGATTTTTTGAGGAAGAATTAATTTGAAAAAAAAAACATTACTCATAAAATATATTTTTAATTTTTAATACCTGTTTTTACAAAAACCAAAAATTATTGAATTTACCAATGTTTTTATCCAAATTATTCTAACTATTCGATGCGCATATATATAAAGATTCAAAGCGATATATCTCATAATTTTTAAAAATAGGAAAAAGAAAAATTAAAATATATTTTTCATTTCTTCAAGCATAGTTTTTAAATTACATGCATAAAAAGAATATATCGTGTGACAAAAATAACCATATATTTAAACAGTATATAGCTTAATAGATATATAGCCATTATCGAAAGGGATACGGATTTCATACTCAGTAGCGTAACGGGGAATATTAGAACCCCTCTGTTCCCTGCGAAGTCAGGTTTGGTGTCCCAAGTCGGATCTTACAAAGGATTGCAAAAACATATCAGTCTTTTGGCCTTCTAGAGCCCTAGACTCCGCCTAGAATTTGGTAGGTGTACATTACGCTATTGGTCAACTACATTTTGTACCTTTTATTAACTCACGGCTGTTAGGTGTGGTAAGGTTTTGTATACAACGACATTCTGTCTTTTGGGCCTTCTAGAATCCTAGACTCCGCCTAGAATTTGGTGGGTGTACGTTGCACCATTGGTCAACCTAGACTTGGTACCTTTTATTAACTCATAGCTGTTAAGTGAGGTGAGGTTATCTATACAATGGCTTCTGACCGCATATTACCAGCAGAGTCATCCAGAGCAGAACAATGATACTAACACTTAAGACAGCAGAGTTTACCTCTAATCTGTTGTTTGTGCAACTTTATCAGTTTAACGATGTGTTAATGAGATCTTGCAACCGCTTGTATTAAAATTTACAGCACGTCACACACACATACTGGGGCAATTCTCCGACAGAAGCACGCCGGGCCCCACATATTTTAGAACTATTTGATTACATCCTCTCTCTCTCTCTGTTTATAATTGTCCCTCTCCAGTGACATCATGAGGTGTATTGCATTTGGAGATTAATGGGAAATGCTAAGTGTCCAAAATTGGACACCAAAATGACAATAGGATGATTTATGATTTCTTACTTCAAATCAAAATCATGTATTTACGCCTTGGTACTTTCACCATTCACTGATTTTAATATTCATTGTAAAATTGTTAGCCATTTAAGAGGTTTTGAATACGAATTTGGTTTTTTAATCATTTTATACTCTGAGTATGAGCTTATTATATAATATATGTTAATTTGTATAAGAAAAATATTTTTTATTGGTGCTTCGTTTCGTTTCGTTTTTTATTTTATAAATGAGTTCATATTTTAAAACACTATCGTTCTGAACTTGCATACAGAAATTTAAATTCACTAGATTGGAATGCAAAATAATTTCATTTGCAACATAGAAATAATTTAACGAAGAGCAAAGAAGCACTTATTTATAAAATGTAAAATTTAGAATATCTTAACAAAAAGCAGTACTCGTAAAACTATTAAAAAATATTTTTCAGATTAAAATTACGTAATGTTCAGATAAAAAACAAAAATGAAGATAAAATTTTCAACACATACACAGTTATTAATAATAGTTACAAAAAATAACTATTATTAATAACTATTTATCAACATTTGCTAACCAATGGGGATTCCTAGATGCTGTTTCTAATATGGATATTGTAGATTCCTCTCTTTTACGAAGTCTCCTATTTGTCCATTTAAAAATCGCTATGTTTAATATAAATTAATTATCTATAAGTAGAAGGATTAATTTCATTCAATTAATTTAAAAGTAAAATAAATTTCTGTAAAAAAAGTAGACTTTTAATGAAGACTTTAAATCAATAAGTAACATTAAAGTCTTTTAAGTTTTGAAAATATCATTAAGAAAGAATGGTATGTACTGCACTCCAAATCTTTTGTAGCTTGTATTTTCAAGCCTACTGAGAGCACTCTAAATTACCTATAAAAGTATAACATAACTAGTATTTTAGTGCGGCGTCATTCGAGAATTTAAAATACAAAATGAAACTCTGCAATAAAAATCAAACTACTCTTTTTCAGAGAACTGACTACACATTCCTCTGAAGCAATAGCTTACTCTAGAACTAATGAAGATGATTGTGTGGACATCAAAATTATAAAGCCAAAAAAGTAACTTTTAAAACTATTAATGCGTACCATTGCAAAAAGTTACACTTACTTCAATTCAAAAGGAATATAAAACATCAAATTCATACTTACAACAATATAATGGAATATCTCACGTAAATCTAGATATCTATATATTTTTCTATTTATTATTATTAATAGCTAGATCCCTATTACATTAATTTCTGTACCCTGTTGAAAAAAAGTGACGCTTTACCTTTTACATTTTTATCTATTCTACTATCATAAACTCAGTTTGGCTAATGTTTATTTTATGTTATAAGAAATATTTTACATCTCTTTATTTAATTGTGTTTATTAATAGTGACAGCAAGTTTGATATCTTTTCTTTCTTGCTAGCTTTCCCCTTTTGGTATAATTTGCTCTGATTGTAAAAAGGATTTTACCCGAATAAAAACAAACACATTTACTAAAAGCTAGTAAGCTACTGAGTAGATCAGTGATCAGCAGCCTTATAGCTGTGGTGTGCCAATGATATCTACCAATATGATTCAGCATCCCACACAGTACGAAATATTTGTAACAATTCAATTCCGGTTAAGAAATAGAGGTCAAAGATACAAATTTAGAGCTTTATTATGTATTAATTATGTATCATTTAACGATATTGACTAACATAAAAATACACACCAATAAGTATCACTATTTCTTCAGCATAAATAAAAAAATAAAAACTTTACATATATATAGATATTTACTATACATATATCGCTTAAGAATATTTATTAAAATAAGAAATAAACATAAAATATAAGTATTCCTACAAAATATAGTTAAAATTAAAATTTTAATGTGAATCTTACGGCAAATTTTACTTAATATCATATCAGAGGTATAATTTCTGACTTTCGATTTGACACATGATTCTAAATGTTCAATTGTTAAGTTATTTTTTGTGGACAAAAAATATATTCAGTGAGGGAAAATATTTGGTTACATATCAATGTAGAACCAAAAGCGGCAAAGCAGAGCACATGCAATTTTCTCCAAACGTATCGCTCCGGCAACGATAGACATAACTTTAAAATAGCTGTCGATTAATCGATAGAGATATCTTTCAGATTTTTTCATAATTCCGTAAATGTTGCTTTCAGTAATTCTGATGATTTTTTTTCAAGACACAGCAATTAATAATGTTTTAGAAGTATTAAACAATCGTTTTGATTTGAATTGAATATTTCATTAAAGAAGTAATGGCATTCAAACAAAAATCGTTTTTTTTTTGCATAAATTATACAAATTACAATTAAGCAGTTTCAGCAGAATTGTTTCATGACAAAGAATTGGAAATAAGAAAAAATAGCATTTAAATAAAGACACGTGAGGCGTAGAGAAAAGAGACGAAAGCGATTTAACTTTATCTCATAATTTTGTTGAGCGGTGTAGAGTGCCAATGAGCGTTGCTCCGCATGCCACATGTGACACACGTTCCATAGGTTGCTGACGCCTGGTGTGAAATAAGCGCATAGATCATCTAGTTGTTTCTTTTTGCTTGTAAACGTAGCATCCAATTTATTAACAGAGTCTACTCTCCTCCTTTAATTTCATTATAGTGTGAAATTGTATCCGGGTTCCTTATTTTCTTATCTAAAACTTTGACCTTTTGGATCATAATTGGACAGAGGATTAAAATGTTATCCGTTTTCAGCATATAATGTGACAAGAATCAAGATCCACTAGAAAACCAAAACCAAGTAAGGAGAAAACTGTTCCTCTGCCACGTGCTTATTGATATTTTACGAGTTATTGCGGGATTTGGAGAGAGGGAGAGCTTTTATTTTGTTATCATTGTGTCTTTGTGATAATCCTTTAGCAAAGATGTAATCCATAAAGAAATATTATCGACTATTATATTTCACGAGGAACCCTCGATTAAATTTACCGGTGAAAAAACATTTCTTTCTTGATATATTTTTTTCTTTTAATTCTCACAAATCTTTTTTGTACAGCATTGCAAATAGCAGGGAAAATATAAATTAGTCTGGTTTAGGGATCTCACAACCACATTCGATACTGTATTTTTCTATAGAAGAAATGTTATGATTCCTATATATAGAAGCCGTATTGCACAATAAGCTGTCAAAACACAACAAATACAACATTAAATGCATATAAAAAATCCAGAGGCATTCGAGATGTAGACCATTCGAACATAATAAATTTATTTTTATATATGTCTATGCATATTACAGATAGCAACTGAATAAATCCAGATCGGTATGATGAACATTTTTAAATGGGAGAAAAAACTATTCCACAGTTTTGAAAAAATATAAATATAATGAATTTTTTCCTGAGGAATACAGCAGTACCTCGACTTAAGCTACCCCGACTTAAC
>BMAO01022335.1:0-17574 GCA_019973975.1 Trichonephila clavata | reverse complement strand
TTAGGACATCATTCCATTATAAATATAAACCATTTCAAAGCCCTAGAGAAAGGTTATCTAAAAAAATTAATTTAAATATTTAACAATTAATTTCATTTTTCATCCGTAATATTCATTTCAAAAGAAATTACATTTAAAAGTGCGGATCGTTGAATCTGCATCAAATTCAAAATATTGAAGAATTCATTTTAAAGATTTAACCGAAATATTTTCGATGTACGTTAAAGCAATTTAATCATAATAAATTAAATATATAGTTGCTTATTCTTAAGTACAATTTATTATCCAATCAAACGGATGCTAAAAATATTATGTGGATGTAATTATGCTATTTGAAAAAATAAATTTCTTTCCATATGATTGAGAGAAAAATTGTGTTCAAAATAAAATATAATAATTACAGAGAAATAAAAATAAGCCTGAATAATAAAAATTACAACTTGAAAATTACGCCATCTAAATTTTGTAATGCTAAAACTTAAACAGCTATCGTGCTGCCATCTATTGTAAGCTTTCCAAAACAAATTATATCAAGAACTTATTTTTGCATATTCATTTTGTTTATCCACAGAAACTGAAGTGACGATATACGTAAATACTTTTTCGGAATACCCACTTTATAAAGTTTATTGAATTTATATTTGTTTGTGATTAGAAATAATTGTTGTCTGTTTGTTCTCGAAAACATTTTTTTCGAGAAGTAACAATTTCTTAAAAAAATATCAATGGCACAAATAGAGGAAATATGAATTAAATGTATTGAAAATAAACAGCAAAGTTCTTTTGCTCCCTAAATAATTTTTTAAACACAATTACAAAAGTTTAAAATTGTACTTATTTTTCAGAAAACCAATCAATTATAAATCAATTACAACTGAATTTTAAACAACATTTTGACGGTCACTGTTAGTCTGAGTTTCATTCAAGAGAGAGATATTTTAAAATTGTCTTGTGTCTGACATCAAATTCTGAATTTTGTTGCCAATATTTCAAAATATGGATAGATATAAACGTTACTTAAATTGGATTAATTTGTACTGGAGTAGAAAATCTAAGAGAAATATAAATAACGCTAAAAAAAATCTGTCGAGTTAAAAATGTTAAGTTGATAAACTTCAAACAGAATAAATAAAATACCAATATTATCTTTAATACGTAATCAGGGATCTATTAGTGAATTTAAGAACGCTCAAATTCGAAAATACTTAGTATACAACAGCAGCATGCTAAAAAAAGGAAACCCATTGGGTGCGGACCCTAATTAAAAAAAACATATTATTTATTAAAACTTAGTTTTTGTCTACGATTCCAGTAAAAAAAAGGCAATTCCACCTCCACCCCATTTCCGGGGGACTGTAACAACCATACAGTTATATGTTATGAAAAAATATTAGGTTGCGTTTTCCATGCAAATTGCATAAGAACTTAATTTTTATCATGGTTGAGGTGAATTATTTTCCCGCGCTTTTATGCTCAAAATGTAATTTTTCTCGGTAGATAATCGGTTAAGGATATTTTTTTTTCTATTTACAAAAAACGAAGTGTTTGTTTGTTGATTTTGTAGTAAAAGCAGCATCAATATAAAATATTACAAAATCATTCAATAAATAAAATTTATGTTATAGATTTATAATTGAGCTGTATGAACAACGAAAAATATATATTTGTTTTCATTGGAATTTAAATTTCTTTCGAGTCACACATCCTAATTCACATAGGAAAAATAATGCTGATCCATGATATAATGCAGATGGCGACACCTGAATTACTGCAGTCTTCGATGTGGAGTTTGATGACTAATAGTCCTTCTTCCCTTAATGGGCAACAGTTCCCATTATTCTTCATAATGAGTCTTCGGTAGTTTGGAGAATTCAGCCCAAGACTCGATTTGGATATCCCCAGCCTCTGAGTCAATAACTCACAAGTAAAATGGAGGGCGATAAAAATTATTGATCCTAATCTATATAAATATCAAATTATACAACTGTAATTATTATATACTTTAGTATACCAATAACTAAAACAAAGAAGAGAATAAGTATAGAAGAAGAATAAAATAAATTAAACACGTATATCAAATTAGCAATTATATATAATTTCCAATGGGCTCAATTCATGTGACGTCATAGTCATGATAATGATAACCACGTGTAATTAAGTCAATCAGTTCAAAATCTCATGTGACGTCATAAACACACGATAAAAACAATCGTGTGTTTTCAGATAATCACTTCATGGGCTTCGTCGTTGCCAACTTTTTACCTTTTCAGAAACTTTCTCTTAAAAAATACAAATTTGTTAAAAACAATAAAGTGTTGATAAAATGCATTTATTTTAAAAATACATGCATAAAATAAATTTTTTTTTTATTTTAAAATTTTTTGTAAAAATTAATTTTTTATAACAATTTAATTTTTTTACCCGATTATAAAATTCAAAATTTTGCTCAAGTTTTATAAATGGAACAGCAAGTACAATTACTTTGATGTCTGTATTGAACAGAGAACCGACATGAATTGAGGCCATTGTAGGTAAACCTTTTAAATATTATTTTCGAACCTCAAGCATTTTTTGAATCTGACAAGTGCGTTTCCCTTGAAATCAAATCATAATGCAGACTACGAAAGTGATTCTTTTCATTTTAAGCCCGTTTCCGTAACACACGGGAACACTGACTCAGACGACTAGCTATTTTTCCTTTCTCCTCCTACTCAATGTTACCAACTCCCCTTTCACTTCTCCTAAAAAAAACACATGCATTTCCTACCGTGCCTAATAAAAAAGATAACTTTCATCCCTTCCAATAAATTCGACACTCTTTCGTCATACTTATCGACAAGGAGGAATGAATGCAGCGCTTGAATGACTCTCACAGGGAGGAAAAAGTGAAATTTCGTAAGCGCGCATGTGACACGACTTCTATGAAGTGCTTTCTCTTTCAAGGAAACCGCTCCTTTTTTCCCCAATGTACTATTTCATGAAGGATTTTTTCCCCTCAACCATCGAAATCTCGATAACTTCTAAGGGAAGTTTATAGCCTGTTCAATCAGGTTGTACCATAAGCTCGTGGTTATGGATATCATTATAATTGCACGGTGTTAAAAAGGAAATTTTTTTAAAAAATAATTTATGACGGTATAAATTATTATTATTTATTTATTAAGGTTTTAGTTTATGTTGAATGCTTGGGGAAATATAGGTATTTTTTTTAATACTAATTTGAAGGAAAGTTTAATGTGAGTATATATAAATTCTGTTTTAATAGGAAATATGAATCTTGAGGAGACAAGACAGTTAAAACAATGTTTTTTTGGTATTGTTTTTGTTTGAGGTATTAAAAAGTTACATTCTCAACATTTTTTATGGATAAAAAAAGATCATAACAAATGTATACATGTTGTCTAACTGTATTTTGATTCATGCATGTCTTAAAGTTACCAGCATTTCTTGTTTAAAAAACGTGACCGAAAAACAAAACATATTTTCAGACTACAAGAAAAAATAATAGCTTTCCAATATTAATATAAAAACGTATGATTTTATGACATATCAATTCAAAATGTATTTGAACACTGTTTCATAAATTTCAAACCGTTTTATAAAAATTTAATTTTTTTCCTTCTATTTAACGTAAATTTAGTAATAAATTTGGCATTAGCGCAAAGAAAACAAAACGTGGAACTTATTTGCATTAAAAAAAAAATGAAATGACATCAGCAATTTTTTTTAACTTAATTTTCTCAAGGCGCTAATAAATAATTCAATAATATTGGATGCATTCCTACCTAAAAAAATAGTCCAAGTTTGTTTGCATTTAAACACAAAGTAAACGAACGAATAAATCTAAAAAATAAACCATGAGTATCAAAAACAAAATCCATTTATATACTTATATAAAAGATCGACATTTTAGGCCCATGACCAATTTGAATAAGAATTTTTTTTTAGAGAGGGAGAAAAAAAAACGTACTAATTTCTTTTATCAATACTGTGAAATTGTTATTATAGACGATTATTGTTTGTTCAGTGGTGAAAGTAAAATAAATAACCCACTTCATTAAAAAAATTTTACTCGCTATAATATTTGCAAAAGCTTCACATTGCTTCCTTACGTGAATCCGAAATTATTTTCGAAATTAAATTCTAAAATCTTTTTTGATTTTCAGTTTCAAGCTTAAGCTCTTTTAAACATTCATTCAGCCCAATCCTTCATACAAATGATAAAAAAAAAAAATTCAACCTCTGAGATCATACATTTATCGATAGGCCATTGTTTTCCCTATATTTCAAATTTTCACTTCATTTATTTATTTATTAGTGGCAGCAGATGTGTCTTGAGTAATTTCCAGGTGTACATTCGTAGGAGGAGTTATAAAACCAGTTGAAGGACAGTTTAGACATCCTTGACTGCATTTTTTTAAAAAAATCGGTGGTGTTATTTATTAATGAAAATCTAAGCGCGGATAATCTCCTCGAACGGTAAATTATTTTTCAAAAAACAACGAAAAAAAATTTTAAAAATAAATAAATAAAAGAGTAAATCTTGTTATCTTGAAATGAGTATTTAAAAATGCTGTAAACGTGTTGAGTCCCCCCCCCTTTAAAAATGGAAATATATTTATCTCTGATCGAAGAAGAATAGAATATATTGTAACATTTCACCATGAATTATGTAACAGAGGAAAAATTTAATATTCAACATATATCAGTTAATAAATAATAAAAAAATTTTTATTTTTGCTAAGTATTTTTATTTATTTATTTTTTTTTCATTCTAAATCCGCAGCTGTCTCGTGGAAAAAATTTTAAGGTATACTGTAACAAACAGATCTACGAATATATATAAATCCGTGTGTTTTAAAATTCTGAACATTTAAAAATTGAAGTCAAATAAATTGGAGAAATGAAGTCGGAATAAGAATTAACTTTTATAATTTTATTGAAAAATATTAAAATGTTTGTTTTAATAAAAGAATACGAATCAAAATATTCCTGAATTTGGAGCGCTTCTATTTTCTTCATCAAAAACAGAGGTTTAAGCGAGTCATCTGTGGCAGTGAATGAATTTCCAGAAATATTCGTATTTTTTCTGGTATTTTATTTTTAAAAAAAATGTGAAAAATAAAAAAAAAAAATCTTTTTTAAAAAATTGTTATTAATGCTACGTAATAATTTATAAAAATATTTCAACTTCAGTTACATGACATACGTCTACAAATAAGTAACAATTATTTTAAATTTTTCATATACATATATGCATATTTTTATTTTCAGTGAAAATGTAACGTTAGAATAATATATTGCCCTTTGAAAGATTTTAACAAGAATTTAATTTTCAAAACAATTTAACCTCAATGAAAACAATGGTTATTTATAATAAATAAACAATGAAATATTACAAATTATTTGCAAAAAGATCTAAATACTATTAAATACTTTAACAGGAATGTAAAATATTTCCGTACTTAAAAAATGTTTGTTTTCAAAAACAAATGTTTATTTTTAAAACAAACGAACAAAACGAACGAATAAAAATGTTTATTTTTAAAGAGTCTGGAGTGTTTTATTTCTTTAAATTCTCATCCCAATTAAATTTGGTCGAATTTAATTAGTTTGATTTAATTAGGTTATTATTGGATCTCAGTTTTGAAATATCAATTATAAATCGAGCCAAAGACATTGTGAGACAAATCACTACAGAAAAATTTTAGTGGTGCTTTTCCCAATGTAATAAATTGAATGTCCGCTTAAAACGACGAAAAACTCATGGCAAATGGAAAACGAACAAATTCTAACATCAACAACATAGTGATGAAAAAAATATAGATCACTTCATAATTTTATTTTATAAGTCAGCGTGGTTTTGTTTCAGATTGTTGATAATGATCAGAAAATATTTTTTGATACTTTTCCGTTTCGCTGTCGCAAGCAATTAAGTCGCCAAAAATGATACAACCGACACCAAAATGAATATTTCCGCTGGTAACCTTTTGCCACCACATTTTCAAAGCAAGTTGTGATCTGTTCTTACCAAAAACGTCTTTTTCATAAAACATCTTAAATGGATGAAAAACCAACGAGAACAAACATTTAAAAAACATTTTTTACGTGTATATTGGGTGTCGCCAATAAAGCCTACTTGGCAAGATTTGCGCCAGCAAAACGAAAAGTACCATATTTTTTAATTGAAATTTTATCCATTAACATTTTTACACAAATTCCATGAAGCGATGTTCGTAATACGATAATCGTTTTTTTAATCACTGCCTAGGAAACTTAAGCAATATCAGTGGCATTATTTAAAAGAAGAAACAGGTTATATTAATTAAATAATATAATTAATTCAACTCTATAGCTATCAAATCTAAAGGGGTAAAAACGAATTCCAAGTTCTCATTTTCCCTCACTTATATACCAAAAGAGTTTTAACGAAATTTATGCCACCTGTTATTCAGAATGAAATATGCTCTCATATGCTAATTTATTTCCTATTCAGCAGAATTCCCATACAATACCTTTGGAAAAAATACTTGAAATCGAAAACGGTTTTTCATCATTAGTTACTCTAATACGCTAAACCCCCTTCAAGGAATTTCGGATGACCACAATTTACACCAATCAGCTTATTGCAACCTAAATTCGAACACGTCACTAAGCCTTTATAACCCTAAAAGTGAACAAGGCCTCCCAGCAATCTTTCCACGAAAAAAACACCAACTGTAACACGACTTCCCCGATCTGTGGGACGTAACAGGTCATCTTCCTAGAAGCCTCGCATTCCAGTTTTCAAACCCCCCTTTATTTAAATGACCCCCCTCCTCTTAACGAACCCGCATACAGTCACGCTATATACTGTTGCGACATACACGCAATTAGGACGATCGCACACCAGTACTGGAGGGGGGGGGAGGGAAGAACCCTTATCATCGAACTAAATACTTCCCGTTCGAATAACATATGTCTGTCCATTTTTGTCGGCTAATAGGCTGCACGATGCCGGTTAATTTAACTGGGTTCTTGTTTCGGGATGCTATGAAGCGGAGAAAATATCGTTTGATGTTTGGAATTTTAAAATCGTTTGCTGTTTATAGAATGCGTGAAGTGTTTTCGCGCGGTTAGGTAGGAGATTAGGAAAGAATTGTTCCAGGTTGAAAAAAAGTTTCGTTTGTTCTCTGTGTAGGGTAATAAAAATTTTGAGTCTGAAAATTGCAGGGGTAATCTTTTTACTCTCATTACTCGCAGAGGGGAAAATCGCCATAGAAAGATCATTCAGGCTTTGCTTCACTGGTGTACAAAAAAAAGTACTTTAAAGAAAACATTATATTAATGGTGGAAAAAAATTAATGGTAAAAAATTGGCAACATGTACGGAAATTTTTCTATTCGCAATGCAAATTTCTAGTTTGATTTTCTCCACTAAGCAAAACTATAAAGGTATTCTATGCATTTCAATTATTTTTACGGTATTTTAAGAGAAACACCCACACATGCAGTTAAAAGCTGTAAATGAAAATTTTAAATTTTCTGACATAGTGTATATAAATATCCGCCTTCATTTCACACACAGACTGATTACACATCTACATATGAAGAAAGAATAATAATAAAAAAAAACAGCGTTTTAAATGCAGGGGCAGAAGGGGTGAGTGCTTATCTATGTCGCAATACAAAGCGAAACGATTATTAGCGATGAACATCGTAATTTTGAACCGTGGCCAAGTGACGAGACGATATCTGAGCCGACACCCCTTCTCCGAATTGCCACATCTTTCTAACGGGAGAACTAAGAGCCACGACAGATTTAATGAGCATTAGTCCCCTGCATGTGGAGGGGTTTTAGTGGTTGGTACTAACTCAGTGATTCCCAAAGTGGTTAATAGTGACCCCCAGGGGTCTATGACAATCTTCAAGAGGTTCACGTCAGCGTAAAAGCAATTGGGGGGGGGGTCTACGATAGTGGCTCTCCTTAGACAAGATCATGACTTGACTTTAACTTTAAAAGAAAATTTAATCAAGTGGAAACCAGATTTGCTCTGATTTTAACAGTTATATTTACTACATTTAATGAGGTTAATTTGCAGTTCCAAGGCAACAGCATAAATTTTATTAAAACAAGGACCATCATTTCAGCGTTTCTTGCCAGAATTAAGCTAAATTGCCAGAATTAAGCTAAAATAGTTTAATATTGTACATTGAAAATTTTCCCAGTTCCTCAATTTGTCACAGACAATCTGCCAAGAACGTTTTAACCAATGTTCAACATTTAAATGTCCTTTATTTAAAAGATCTGAGAATGCTTTGGCTATGATGATACCACTGTAGGCAATGAATTAATATGGTCACATCGAAAAAGGAATGTCAAATTACAAGAGGAACTGATAGGAATAGACACTAACGAAGGTCTTGAAGTAAAGTTTAGAAACGTATGTCAGCATTTTTGGCTTTAAAAAGATATTCCTGCTATTTATCCCGAATTACGGAATATCTTCAGAAAGTTTTCAATTGGTTTCCTTAGTGAGAAGGAGCTTCAGCGTGTTTGCCAAACTCCAAAACAAAACAGAAAGAAAAGAAAAAAGACGACACACTATTAACCGATGAGTTTTAGGGTTAAATCTGACAAGATTGATACCAGATGTTGAAAATTGGTTAATTGGAACACAAGATTCATCCCTAACATTAAAAGCATTTATTTTAGGTAACAGATATTTCAAGTATTACGTTAATTTTTTAATTTAATTAATTAGCATGTGTGCTTCCTTCAGTTTTAAACACTATACTTCACGAAAGTTATAAATTTTTAAATCTTTTATAGCTGTATAACAGATGCAAAAAAAAAAAAAAAAGACATTTAAGTTGATAAATTTGCAAAAAAATTAATATTAGGGGTTCTACAAAAAACCAGAAAACGTGGCAAGAAGTCTATGAGACAAAAAAAGTAAGGAAAACTCAGTTCTGTAACTCATCGACCACGCGTCCGAGACAGTGCCGATTTAAGCTCATTTTGGGCCCCGGGCGCAGACGATCTGCAGGTCCCCGTTCCACTGGAGGATCGAAATTTATAACCAGAAAATGTGGTAAAATCCAACTTATTCGGGCTCTTCTGGGCCTCTTCAGGTCCCTCGGCTTCCGCCCGCGGCACTATGGCCCAGAGTTCATGACCATAACCACTGAGCTATCGCGGCCACAACATTTTCCGAGGATAAAAAGGAATCTCTATTCGAAACAACTGCAAGTTTTAAGAAATACATGCTATATTTGGGTCTTTTTTAACAGTAGACTGTTAAAAAAAATATATTTTATATTGAGGTTTCTGCTTTTATTTGTATAAAAATAAAAGTTTATAAACAAATACAAACAGAAATCTCAAAAATTAATCACTAAAAGGAAACAAAAAAATATTTCTTAATTTGCTGGTTATATATTAATTACGCACAAAAATATGAACAATACATCCCTTCCTACTTACTTCAAACAAAGTTTCATTCCTAAAATGTATCCCCCTCCTCATTTTTTCCCCTTCAAGTTGTTAACTTATATGGAGTGGAAGCTACTTTATACTTCCATTCTAGATAAAAACATAGTTTAATAAATAATTAATTAATTAAATTTAGTATTCTACTTAAGTTTACATGTTCCTTACACGTTTTATACTCTTATCAAGAGGATCTTATCAAAGTGCCAAGGAAATTACTTCCGAAAACTTAATTTGTATTTAATTTTGATTCTGTACTCACGCAAAATTTGAAAAGTTCTTTTCGTTACAGGAAGTAGGTTATATCTCTGATTTTTTTTCTTTGGTTATAAAATTATGCATTAACTCTCAATAATATTTTATAAAATCACTTTTATAAAGTTATTTTGATGAACTTTTTAAAACAATTTTATAAAATTAGAAAAGGATATTAATAGCGTAAATTTAAGAAACAAATCATTATCATAAAAATGCTTGAAAAAAAACATAAATAACAAGAAAAGATTGGGAAAGAAATAATACAAAGATTTTTCAACACCACGCCAAAACAAACAAATTATTTTTAGAAAACCTAAGTACAAAATTAACATGAGATAAAACAGTAGATGATAAGGAAGAAAAAAACAGCGCCATTCGAATAAAAGAACAAAGTCTTCAAAAGCATTTCGAACAGATAAACAAAGTTTTATGAGAAAGAAGAAAAAAAACGTCAGATCGCATTCCTCAGTTTGGAAACGCTGAAGTTTTCCATTTGTTTTCATTGAAACGGTCAGCGGGCGCTCAAGAAAAAGCGGCAGGGAGCGATAGCGACTGCACGATTTATTTAAACAAATCCCTCACTCGCTTAAGACCATATTTCCTCGAAAAAGTCAATGACCCCTTTACTCTGTTTACCCCTTTCCTTCCCCAGATGCGGACTCCCGGTTAGAGAAATGATAATCCCCGTAATTTCGATGACAGGTTCTCCGAGGAAGAGCGGTCCAAGTGCTACATATTCCAAATTTGTAATTAGATCGCTCCAGTTCCTGGCATGGAAGTATTTTTTTACGATGACAAAATCCAAATTTGTTAAGACCAACCGAAGTATTAAATTGCAATGTTATCCTATAAAATATTTTTTTGTTTTTTTAAAAAAAAATTCTGTTGTCATTTAGTTTGACTGAAGTAAAACTCATGAAAAAGGAGTATTTTTTAAAAACTCATTGTCTAGTGTTTTATTGTAATTTATCAGTAAAGTTATCAAAATGTTGTCAAACTCCGCAGAAAACCAATGCATTGTAATAAAGGGTTTATGTGAGAAAGCGCCATTTATGTTTTTAATGACTTCAAAACATTTTGGACTACAAAAGAATCTCTAAAAAGTTGACTTTAACTAATGGGGTAAATTCTTGACGGCCACGTATTCTCACTGAATTCAAAGCTAACATCAGATTTGTACTTCTTGTTCTATTTGTGGAATTCAGTTAAAATTTCGAATTTGATAATAGGGTAAGCATGTTCAAATATTAAAATTCTTCACAAATAGTGTTTCAAAATTTTAAAAAAAATTTCTGATAAAATACGCATACTTTTCCTTTACCTGCGTACGTTATGTCTTGTACAAATATGTACTTTTTAAAAGAATCTGCAAAAAGCAAAAGTTGGCAACAGTGAAATGCATGAACTGAATGACTGGAAATACGAGTTCGCATTCATCATGTGACTATGACATCACATAAATTTATGAAGTAATTAGCTGGAAATACGTAGTTGTAGTTATCATGTGACATTGACGTCACATGAATTTAATCAATTACAATAGATCCAAAGATCGACCGATCTTTCTAAAGTTGTCGATTTTTGTTGCAAGTTAAAAGGACAAATATTTATGGACCACTGTGCAGATGTTTCATCATATCAAACTTGATTCGGTTAAACAGCATCTGCTTGAGTTTTCATCAACCATCAACTTGTTGTTTTTTAAACGCATCGTGTTTATTTCTACTTTCGAAGAAACACACCATTATTAAGAGTATTAATGGATTAGATAATTTATTCATTTATAAAATTCCTGACTTACACCTCAGAGGGGTGCATCCCAAGTTGAAAATCCTGTTCTTCATTGTGAGTTAGTGAGTCTGGAATGTATTCATCAATTAGTCAGCGTTTTCGACAATTTTCCCCTCGAGTGTTTTTATTACCAAATATTAGACCAAGCAATCTAAGCACAAGCACAAATAAGTATTTTATATGATGAACAAAATTCGTTCGAATTTCTTGGGTTGTCCACTAGTAAAAGTTTTATTGCATATAACAAAAGCAAAATGGCTTCCTAAGCAAGTAGTCAATGAATTTGGCAAATGTAGACACAGTACATACACATGTCAAAAACAAGGTGAAATATAATTGCTTCCATTTTATTTAAATTCTCCTTTCTTGTAAGGCTAAGTCCGGAAATGTTCTTTTTTATTTGGTTGCTTATTTATCACATAAAGCAAAGGAAAAAAATGAAGGTCTTACAATTTAGCAACAAGATAAAAATTTTACAATAAAAGTTGTTATGAAAACATAAATTTAAAGAAAAAAGTTATTGAATAATAATACAGGATTATTGTCGACTGATTCTAAAGAACAGAATCTAAATTTAGTACGTTCAAACAAAAGGCATGTCTCAATATTAACGTTATATGGTTTTTAACACATGCACCAAAATTAAGAAAAATTTTAGAAGTATGCAATTTTTGTCTTTAAAATTCTTTATAAATCTTTAAAATTATATTCTTAATTTTTCCCCTCCTGGTTATACTTCCACTGGATTAAAAACTTCTCTTGAAATAATATAGATAAGATTACCTGCTCTACAGTCGGAAGACAATAGAATCTGTTTTCGAAAAACATAAATATAACGCAATCACACTTAAAAAATAGTTAGCTCCATGATTAATAATTTTTTAAATAAATAAAGATAATTCACACATCCGTAGTCCAAAAATGGCAGCTTAAAAATATCTTATTGCTCGATGTAAAAGATACCTAATAATATCAATAAATTATTAAGCAAAGTTATTGAGAGTGTTTTCAGTTATTTAACTTAAAATGATCATAAAGGTTAATATGAATTGGTCTGAATAGTTAAAAGAAAATAATAATGAGTCAGTAATTAAATAGCAATTTGTATCGATCTTTACCACTTTTCCTGCAGTGATTATACTGTGATTCATATCACGGATAAGTATTTAGAAGGTTAATGAATCATTGAGTAAGAAGCACTTAATTGCTAGAGCTAACTTATAAATACATTATCAGAGCAATAATAATTAAGAATTTGTATTGATTCAACTTTAAAAAGTTATTACTGCTTATAAGCAGCCTATAACGATTTCAACGCGACCATCAAAAAACTAATGATTAGTCGATATTAAAAAAATCTTAAAGAGTTTTTAAAAACTACAAATATTTAGTTTTATTGATATGTTTGGAAAAGAGATATATTAGGGAATTTGAAGTATTAGCAATCCCGTAACTGTGCGAAAGTTTTCAAAAAAGTTTAATTTTAAATTAACTCTTTAAGGATCGGTACTTGTAACTGTAAATTATTCCGACGTAATTAATTTCAGTTTTCAGAACAGACAGACACAATTTCGAACTTAAGCATTTGTTTAAATTTATCCCAAGACAAGAAGATAATCCAATTTATAGAAGATAAATCTATCATATTTTTAAATTAATCCATCAAATTTAAATTTGAGAGTAAAAAATGTGTATATATGAGTGTTTTCTTGTTAACTTCATTTCAAATCTTGGATAAATTTCTCAATAAAATATCCATACATATAAATAACTTCTGAGGATGGTACTAGAACGCTTAAAACAATAAATTTTTGACCAAATGCCTTTTCGAGATAATGCCAACATAGTAAACCTTCACTTAAGACATCTGGTAGTAATTATTACCTATTTGTTGCAATTTTTTCTTCAATATTGATCGTCAATGCGACACAATAAGTTGTTACGTTCATTTTTAAGAAATAGAATTATACAAAATCTCTGCAACCACATTCAGCTAACGTTTATCGTTTACTATACGGTCCGAAATACAATAAGTTGGAGCGTTTTCGAATGTTTACTAGAGTTGAATGCATTGATTTTATTTGATTGCTAAGCCATCATGCATTTAATATTTACTTAGTTTGACGTAACTTCTAAAAAATGCTCGTTATTGGCAATTATTGGTGAAGTGAGCAATGCAACATTACACTGCGAGAAACGATCTTCAAAACTGAGAGCAAACAGCTCACTTTTGAGTACTTCACATTCTCAAAATAGCTCCGATGCACGCTTACTCAAATCTGAGAATCGCATATTCTCATATGGAGACACAAGTACATTCTCATTTTTGAACCTGTTACGGGATCAAATTTTTGAGAATGAAAGATCGATATGAGTATATAATGCACTCATATTTGAATTTGTTAATGTATCAAATATGAGTTAAAACAATAAAATGAGTATGTATAGCATTTATTTTTGGTACTGTTGTATCTAATATGAATTTTTAACAGAAAAATATTTATTAACCCAAATCTTAAGGGATTTAAAAATGTGATACCTGAGTTGTAAATTTTCACTTTCTACATCTTACGTATTATTTTATTTTCATTTCATGAAAATTTTTACACTTAACTTCGAAATCAAAATTCATTTTACGTTTATTGTGTGTAACAAAAAGGTACTCGCATATTATCGCGAAAGTGCCTAAGTTAAAGATAACTCGCCAAATTGGCAGTAACGATTTCGCATGTGTCCTACGCGCTGAATTAGCAACCATGTACTTCGTTTTATATAATGTCGCCAATACGGTGGCGACAATAAGCAAGTATCGACAAAAATATTACTTTTCGAGAAAAAAAATGCAACTATTATTTGATCACAAACTGCATGTCTTCGAACTTTTACCGCAAATATAAATCTTTGAAAACTGCAAAAATGAATTCGATGTAATAGTTAAACAAATGTGTATGCATTTTGAACTAGTTCCAGAAGCAATTTGATTCATTATTTATATTTATGTTTCTCTAGAAGCATTATATTGTTTCCTTAAAATCATATACAAGCAGAAAATTAACTTTTATTTAAAAAATTCAGCCCTTCAATAATAAGTTATTAGAAATATCTAGGAAACATTATGATAAATAACAGAATTTTTCAAGTAAAAATTTCAAAACAATGCCAGAAAGAAATAGCTTTTTTACATATTATGTAACCTGAAGAAAAAAACCTTTTGACTAAACTAACACTCATTAGGCCCAGGTGTGTAAGTACTCTTTATATCAATTGTTTTGTTTAAATAGAAACATCTATCCACATGGAAATAAAGAAAATGCATTGCTATATTAAAAATTAAGATCGTTTTTTGTTAAATCAACTGATTTTACACTCTCCTATCACCAAAGAAAACAAATATTATAGTTTTTAAGTTAATGGTTTTTTTTAAATTAAAATACTTAAAAATTTCAGTCCTTAGAAGAATGTAAAAACAACTAAAACAGTAGATTTTTGCATTAAAAAACATTAAAATAAACAAGTTTTTAACCAACTGGAAAGAGTTTTTAGAGAAGTTTTCTGCACCCATTTAAAAGAAAAAATAACATCCTAAGGAGCAGCAGAATCATAATCTAGCCATTTTTCTACTTTATATAGCATTTTATTTTCAATTATTCACTGTTAACAAGAAAAATAAAACAAACCAAAATCATATTGTTGAAATATTTATTCTGGAAATTGTACACATACATATATACATAAAAAAAACAAGAATATAAGTGAAATTTTTGAAATTTTTTTTATAAACACTATCTAATCCATATTATAGTCAACTCCATCCTTATTTGTGCAGAACAGATTATGTTTTAGTGTAATATATATTGAATTATCATTGTAAATATAGGAAAGTGTGTAAAAGTACATAAATAAACAACTTTTAAATTTTTTTATCAAATCTTGTCTTTGAGTTACAAAATGTGAGTGAAAATGCCTTTCAAACAGTGTTGTTTCAAATAAATTACATGTTAGGATATGCGAGTCATCTAAATTATTTACTGCAGAATTTATAGATAGCTGGTTCTGAAAGGAATTTTGAAAGTTTTCTCATTAGAGTAAAATTTTTACAAAGGTTGTTCATAATTATATAGTTTTCGAAATGACTATTTACAAAATTTAGCATAACACATGTAGTGATATGCTATACCTGTATGAGTATTTAGAACATAAGGACAAAGGCTACAATGTGAAACCAATGGTCTTTGGCAGAAAGTGCAAAATGTATGAAATTCATAGATTAATTTTATCCATAAAATATTTTTTTTTAAAAATTCAGAGCTATATGCAAAATTTAAAACAAATTATGAGTGGAAACATTAAAAATCAAGATTTGTACTAACAAGCAGAAATGAAATTACTGCAAATTAAAAATAAAGCATTCATAATTTAGAAACAAGATAAAAGATTTTAAAAATACAATTTTTATAAATATTGCACGTCTACCTGAATTTCACATTTATAAAAACAACAGTTAAAAAAATACCACACATTGGAACAATATATACAGGAACTAATTTGTTATCAGTACACTACACATTAAACATCTTTTAGAAGTGGTTTTGAAATCGCTGCAAATAAATTTTCGCATCCAATAGTATTCAATCAATGATGATGGTCTCCCACTAAGAACTCAACATGACAATAATTTAAAAGAATGGCTTATTCCTGGCAAAAAAGGAATTACATTAAGAAGCAAAAACATAAGTACTTTTTTTTATAGAAAACCAATTAGAAAAATATGAATGCCAGGATTTAAAGAAAAAGAACAAAAGGTATTTAGAAATGCCAAGAAAAAAGCAGAAAAAAAATAAAATTGAAACTGGAAAAATAATAACTGCATTTAAAAGAGTGGGGTGCTCAATATCAATTGTTATAATTTCTTACTAGTTCTATTCCAAAATGCAGAGTTAGTGTAAAAATGTAGTACATAGGACCCCACGCCTTTACCACGATGACATTAATTTTCTAGTTAATCATTTTATTCTTATATAAGATTTATTTCTTACTTTTTAGTTTGATAAAAAAGCATGTTTCTTAAAACTATAATTTAATTTAATTGTGCTTCAAATACGTCAGACTGAACAAATTACGTATTATCACAACAAATGCCAAATCTAATAATAACACACCAAGTTGGCAACCCTGATTGGTAATTGCGTCTTATTGCAACCTATTAGCGATATTATATGAAATGAAGCACCTGGCAGCCAATTCAGTGTGTACCACACATAGGAAATCGGGTGGCCAACTCAGCGAGTTATTTAGAGTCAGCAATTGTCGCAAAAATACACAAGTACCCTCCGAGTTCCTGTGTGTTGAACGTGCTGAATTGGCAAACAGGTGCTTTGTTTCATATAATGTCACCAATTGGTTGTGATAATACGTAAGTACCAAGATTTATGTTTTTTCACTTGTGTACAACATACCTGCATACAGGAGTTTTTGTACCCAAGCTGTATTAATTTTTGGTACTTTCATAATATTGCAACCATATTGGTGAAATTATATGTAATACAACACATGGTAGTCAATCTGGTGCATACGACACACGCAAAATCAGGATCACCAACTTGCACGTTATCTTGAACATTGGCATTGTTGTGGTAATATGTATCGTAAAATCTGGTGTATGGTGCACACTTTTAACACAAAAAATAAGATTGAATTTTAAGCGTGCACGTTATATACCAGGTATAAAAATAAGAGTTTTAAAAAATGTGAGCACAGGACAAAAAATTAGATTTCTACATAGATCAAAATAATGGTTATTTAAAAGAAATGGCATTCCTTATGAACTTAAAGGTTGCACTTCTAGATGTATACTATTTTTTACTAAAGCTTAGAATAAATGACTTTCAAACTTTAAGAGCATGACTCGCATACATCTCAGGTTTCTTCATGAAAATGGGGGTGCACATTCTCAGCAAATAAACATAAAAATTAAAAATTGCTACTTGAAAGTATAAGTGCATGTAATACGATGGTATACATGATATGCCAGATTTTATGGTAAAAACATAATTT
>BMAO01022334.1:0-31515 GCA_019973975.1 Trichonephila clavata | reverse complement strand
AAATCCCTACACCTTTTCTCAAACTCCTCTTTTTTAAAGTGATAGGATAATACAAAAATTTTTTGTGTTCTTTCTCACCTTAACCCAAATTCTGAATTCAGCTCTGTAATGCACTGATCCAAACTTGATGTATAACTGATTATTTCTTCAGTACACATATTCAATGAAAAATCCTCACTGCATCATCTCAGCTTTCACTACCAGTTTTATCTTCATTCCATGAACACATTACCCCTTTCATCAAACGCTCAGTGAGATTTTATTAATTATAGAATGCACTATTAATAATGGCACCAATGAAAACGAAATAACAAATGTATACTTTGCAAAATATTTACGAGATTAATTGAATAAAATTGTTGAAAGGCTGTGACACTATTTGTGTTTTTTTTAATTCGAGGATGACTAAGAATGAGTAAAAAATTCAAAGTGGCATATTTTATATTGGTACATAAGCTTGAATCGCTGTTGAGCTTTTCTATGATTTCGTTTGTAACGAGCTATGTTCTGCACCTCTGTCATATAGCAACTCTTTAATAGAAATTTTCCTTTTTGTGTGCTGTGATATAAATTTAAAAAAGTGAATTAATATTTGCTTGGAATGGTGATATATTTTTATTGACTTATAATCTGGAATATTTTCACCTTTCTTTATAAATGCACCAGATTTTTACATTGTCAATATGATATAACTTAGGGATGCACATCACGTGTCTCTGGTGTGTGTGGGGGATACATGTTTAAAGATTTGAACACAATTATTCATTGCTCAGTTGAGAGGTGGGGACATGTTTCAATGAACTCTAAAAAAAGTCTTTATAATCTTATTTGAAAAGTTAAAGGTGCACTTTTAAGTCATTCAGTGAAAGCGTGAATTGTTTTTAGAGATATCCAAGTGTAGCTGTGATCTCTTTCTTAGTATTTCTAGGTCATGTGACCTTTCAGTTGCTAATCATAAGAATGGATGTTAAATAAAAACGAGGAATTTCTGTTTGATTTCCGTTATGAATATGCATTACGACTGGCGTTTATTTGAAGTCCAATCCCAGGAAATAAATAGATATCATATACGGTTATAAATTTTAGTTCCACTTTTAAAGAATAGTTTTTAAGAATTTAATTTCTTCATATTATCCACACACAATGCACGGTGAACGCAGAAGTTCCGCTGAAGGGTTTGCGTTAGGAGAAAAGTGACGTCATTCTTCCTGAAAGTTCGCATTGCAAACGGCGGCGACCTTCAGAGGATGAAATCCATTTTTCTCTCACGCCTGCCAATTAAACAGGAGCATCTCGCACCAGTCACTCGTGCTGTATTTGATGTTGACAAGTGCATTTTAACCTGGAATATTTTTTAATCACCACTAGATGGCACTCTGCATCCATTACATTTGTGCTGAACATAGTTGAGTATCTGTGTGTGACCTTATTCTTCCAGTAGCTGGTAATAATTTCCCTCGTCAGCAGTTGCAGGGGGGGGGGCAATATTAATGTAAGCAAAAAGTGCTAGACTTTCAAATTTTCTCTCCATATGATAAAAACACACGACCAATCCAAAAAAATTTTTTTAGCAACTGTGTGGGGTGTTTTAAGGTTTTAGCACCAATTCTGTTACAGTGTTTTTTCTTTTTTGCTTTCGGATATATTTCGCCTTCTCCATGCTTCAAGATTTCCAACACTCAGTCTTGGTTTTAATTTTGTTATTTTTTTTCTTCTTGTCTTTTTGATGTATTTTTTTGTATAAATTTGAAAGTTTATTTACGTGTTGTAAAATCAAACCAACTCTTAGCCTAAATACTTTTTAACATAATGCTGCGGCAATGGCTAAGAGAAATAAAAAGCCTTACCTTGCGAGTTTTAATATTTTGAATCGTTTAGTTTTAACTAGCAATATACTTCGACGAAACATATTTTCATAGAACATTGTATTCGAATAAAAGATTTATTTGGACAGAGACACTAGATGTAATTCTTTAAAACTTCATTATATAGTCAATAAATATGTATAAATTAGTATTTGAAAATCAGTATAATTTGCTACAGAAACAGTCGTCCGAATGCATTCAGTTCTTCAACATCGCATCATAAAGTTTACATTTGTGTGTTTTATACATTTCTTTTCCGAGATAGAGTTCTACAAAGAAATAAATTGCTTGCTTCAATAGACGAGGAATTTAATTAATAATCAGCCATTCATTGTACATGTGGACGTGTAGCAACCGTTTAAATTCCTTAAATGACGAGAATACAAGCGTAGAAAGAACACATTCAATTTTCATAAGGTTCACTAGTGTGGTTTCAAAATTCCAAGTGCCAACGTTTCCCAAATTGTCTGAAAATATCTGGTAGCCTAGTAATCAAGGTAACGGATTTGGGGCTGGCGTGTCATGAGTTCGAGCCTTGTAACGCTGAAGACCCACCGTGCAGAGAGAGTCGAGGCTCAAACGTCCTTCCATTGGTGTGGTGTGGAAGTTAGGAGGGGTGCCAGTTCAGGTGTCATCCTCGTCACTTGACCATGGTTCTAAATAACGAGGTCCGTCGCCAAAAGTCCTCGTGAGCTGAATAGTGCGACGTTAATATTTTCTCACTCACTCCCTGAAAATATTTATTTGTCAAGATATAATAATCTGCACCAAGGAATCTTTTGCCCTTTTGATTGGACTTTTAGAAAATAGAATAATTGGACTTTTTCAGAACAACCAATCAAAAACTGAGGGGACCCATTTCAGCCGGCCAGTCCTCGGGGGTCCGCTCCTGGACGGTGCTCCAAAGCGAAATTCCGGCTGTTTCCTGCCATTACCAGAAAACTTAGAGATATTTTCTAAAAGCGATTTCATATATATTACGGTTCAGCGCCTTAGACTCCACCTGGGGACCGATTTTCGCGATCCTCGCATGCGTGGATCCCCCCCGAAGTCTTCACGTGGTCGTGATCCCATGCGCGAAAGCCCTCGTTTCGCTCTGTAACGATATGTCACTATTAAGTACACGGATTTGAGTCAATAATAAAACAGTGTTAGATTAGCTTATTTTAAATTCATTCTTTATAACAGAATGTGAATTCGAACCCGCTGAGCCTCGGTATTAGTTTTTCTAGCAGAATATAAAATTCATGTGATGTATTAGAACAAATTTAAAAAATGTGTTTTTTTTTTGGTTTCATAATGTGGTAAACTAAAAAAAAATTATCAAATCAAACTACACCTCAGAAAAATTCCAAATTTAGCAAAAAAAAAGTTCATTATAGACAACAATTAGCTCAATTTTTATAAAATAAAGGTTTCGAGGCATCAAAACTACTGTGATCATTGAAATGTACTGAATTGCAGGCAACTCTTTCTTTCTTGTAACCAAATTCTTATAGAATCTCTTTCGAAGCAGATTAGGTATTTATTACTATATATATTTATGAATATATAAACTACAAATTCAACGTGATAACACTGAAACACTTTTACTTATGAAACAATTACTTAAAACACAAACTGAGAATTGCTGGTTTTATTTTGGAATAAATTTCCTTCAAATCTGAGAAATGAGTCATTATTTGGAACATAAAAAACACAATGTTTCCATCTTGATAAATTTTTGAGAATCAAATCTTTAACCAAATACAATAATTATTGCTATGGAATACTAAGTTTTGTATTGTGAGTTCCTACAAGAAGAAAAGAATGTACACGAGAGTATTCATTGTAAAGTATTAGGATTTTGCAACTAATTTTTAACTTTGAATAGCCTATAGAACAATCTGGAAATAACAATATAAAATCTTAGGCTAAATTATTTACTTATTTAATTGTTAGCTCGGTTCATTCAACATTATTCATTACATCTCACTCCACGACGGCTATTGCCGAAGGACGTCGTGATTTTGAACTATGAAGTGACGAGGACGATACCTCTCCATGCTATCACGTTACTCTAACGTGAAGGCTTTGAGCATCGATAGATTTAACCTGCTCCACACGGCGATAATTCTTCATTGGTCAGCTCGATAGAAACAACAGCGGACAGGAGTTCGTGACCATGACCATTCGGATATCGTTTGATCGGAGTTATGGAACGACTTTGTTTATTTACTATCCTAAACATTTGTTTCAATGAAATGGCAACAATTCTCGCTTATTCACATTTATTTTAGGTTGCATTTTACTCCATTTCAATGCTTAATAAACCAAGTTAGGAAGAAAGAATAATTTTAAAATAATTATACCTTTTTTTTACACAATTTACATTTATACATGTAATTAGAACAACAATTATGTTAACGTTTTGAATTATCGGACTAACTCTGTGATTCTCAACCTTATTTTTGTTGCGGTACACTTTAAAGAATTTCAAAGTTTGTCGGAACACTAACAATAAAATAAATTTGAGAGAATTTTACTTAAATCTGTAATACACTATATGTAAAATAGTTTTTGAAAAAAATGTTAAATAAAATATGTACTACGACAACAATACAGGTAAAAAAATTAAAATTCATGTTAAATTTCATTTTATTTCATATAATTTGCTGAAAAATTATCGAATTTGTTTGTAAAATCATAATTTTCAAATGAATGAATTACCAAAAAATACAAGCGAAATTTTTGAAAGACAATATTTACAACACAATGGTATTCTATATTTCGCTAAACCAATTCTAATTTTTTTGTAATCGTTGATTAAGCTTTCTGTAAAGTACATGTAGTTATACTAACAACACATCAGAAATGACGTCACTGCCAGATTTAAAAAGCTAAGAGAAAATAAACCGCTTCGGGTCCCAGAAAGAAATGAAGTCTTGCAGGATAAAATAATGAATCGATTTTTTATATCGAAAGTGTCGTTATTTCTGTTATTAATTTTAATCTTCGAAAGGTCAAATCAGTTTTAATTTTTCCAATTCTGTATTCTAAATTTCAATTTCTATAATGTATGATTTTTTTTGCACAAAATATATTTCCGAAATGATTTTTCTAGCTTATTTTACTAAAACGTAATAATTCTTAAATGTTCTGAATTTCACAAACTCAATTGCAAACGATTTTGTATCCTGTATTATATTTGGAATCGACAACCATTATATATAAATGTTAAAAGTAAATTTAATCCCCCACCTTGTTTTTTAAGAGAAACAGTAGCCAAATTTTGTTATTTCCTTCAATTATTTCATATATGCTGTACCTTCTTCGGCAGTGTTGGATTTAATGTTTTAATTTTATGTGATTTATTTTTTTCAATAAACTTTTTTTTAAAATTATTTTTGTAAAATTTATTAGTATTTTTTTACAACTTTGAAATTTTAATTCGTGCTTTTTAAAATAGCTCCTTTATAGTGTTGCGTTGCAAGAATGTTTGAACGTATATATTTAAGATCAGAACGAATCCATTACAATTTGGTTAAAAGTGGAAATATATGGAAATGTAACTGTGAATATTTTGGATGAAAAGACCATCACCAGTAAATGTTCGTTTTGCTGTTCTTGGACGAGATAAACCGAAATGACGAAACAGTACGCCAAATATAAAATAAGTAAAAGATAATATAAAATAGAGCATTATATACCTTAATAAGAATGACATTCTTCACACAAGTGTACATATGCATCATAATTACGCATTCACACATATATCCCGCGATGTAGAAAAGGCTGATTCACGTTGAGTCTGTCGTACTGAAAGTCCTCGCGTTTGCATGGTGTGGTGGTTTGGATTTCGGGTGTCGTCTTCGTGACTTGACCAAGGCTCAAAATTAAGAGGTTCGTTACCAGTAGCTGAGTAGTGTGACGTTAATATTCACTCTCACTGAAAATATCTGTTACAACGGATATTTCGTCATTTTGATAGGACTTTTTCAGAACAACCAGTTAGAAATTGAACTTTAAAGTTCCACATTTTTTTAAATATTTTGTTGGTTGTATCATTTACTCTTAAATGATCCTTTTTTTAAGGACACAATTAGTTAAAAAGAATTTAAGCCACAAAATTTATTCACAAATTGCGTCTCAGATGAGAAATAAATGTGTAATTTTCACGCATTCGATAGGAAATGCATGTTTCGCGCTCGAAAAAAATCACTAAAGCGAAATGTTTTCTCCCCCTCTCAATCGAACAGAAAAGGGAATCGTAGGGGGGATTGTATTTGGAACAAGATTTCGAGAAGTAACCCTTTCCCTTGCATTGCATCTCATTCAACCAAATCATAAAGGGCTACGATATCTAAAACAAAACCGAGATGCAGAGGTAACGCAAGCGCCAACAGTAGTACATGTGAAATCTGCAAGCATTGCATTTATTGAAGGGAAAACACAGTTTCTCTGAATGTCTAAGCGATCTGTGTGTGACTCATTACTAAGAAAATACTAGGATTTCGTATATATATTTCATATATATATAGGATTATATATATTCTGCAGGTATGGGATGACTTTATTCAGATCATTGAAGAAAACATTTGTTTCAAATAAATGGCAACAGTACTCGTAAACACAGGGTTTTGGTATTTTCACCTCAATTAGGAACAAATCAAAATAATTTTTGACGACTATCCTTACGCGTATTAGGTTCCTTTATGCAACTGGAAAAATGATAGTGCTTACATTTTAAATTATCAGAAATAAATGTGGTGAATTAAAATAAGAAATTCTAAAACACTTCGATCGATTGTGCAGTTTTATCATTTTGGGGTGAGTGAGTGAATATTAACGTCGCACTATTCAGCTACTCGATGGTATTTGGCAATAGACCTCGTCAGTTTGAACCATTGTCAATGTGACGAGGCCAACACCTGAGCTGGCACCCTCTTCTCCTAACTTCCACACCACACCAACGGGAAGACGTTTGAGCTCTTGACAGATTTATAACATGCAGCGTTCTCCTACACGGCGGGTTCAGTGGTCTCGAACTCATTGCACGCAGGCCACGATTCCGTTACCTTAACCACTAGGGTACCGCGTCCACTTATCTTTTTAGGACATACTACTGAATACTAAAATCGCTTATTTCGACTCAGAAAATGTTTCTTTTTTTTGGTCCTGATAACACCAAATTTATCTTTTGCATCATGAAGTACAACCCATTCTAACTGATGCACAAAAAGCGATACTTTTAAATATTGGATGAGTATGACATGTCTAATTACATTTCCAAAATTTAAATTTTTTTTTAAAATTTGATGCTAGGGTACTGTAAATTTATTATTATTATTTTTGTGTTTTGGAATAAATTTATCATTTGTCCGGTATATATATTTTTTGGGCAAAATTTGGCATTTTTGTAAGAGGAATAATAATTTTTGAAACGACCTGTGATTATCAAAAGCAGAGGTGGGCAGACTTTTCCAGGGTTCGGGCTACTTCTAATTTGTTCAAGAAGTTGCGGTCCACCCAGTGACAGGGGTGCACTCAAGAGGATCCACGGGTCTGGACCCTCCCTCATAACCTTCATTTTTTCCCGATTCATTATAGTCTCATGTAAAAAGAGTGTAAAAGGCAATTAAGTATATGATATTAGTATTTTTTTATTTATTAATGTTAATTATTCATTCAGTAATTTATTTTTTGCTGTTTTTTGTTCCCGACAATCGAGAAAATAAAAAAAAAATGTTTGGCTGCGTATTGGGTATACGAGAATGGTAGACCTTCAACCCTCGACCCCCTTCCTTTAAAAATTCTTGTGCACGCTACTGCCCAATGTCGTAGGTGTGGTGAGGTGTGAGGAAAAGGTTATTATTATAACTTAATACACATAAGTACGGAATATGACTTAACTACAGAACTAAAAAAAAAACACTTTTAAAACCACGTTTAAAGCAAAACACAAGCTTAATAATAATAGCCTCAAATATAATAATGCTGCCCTTCCGGTATAGTGGTCAGTGAAGCTGACTGCGGTGCCGTAGGGAGTGGGTTCGAATCCCGGAGAAGGCAGGGATGTTTGTGTTGTAATCCTTACTTCTGTCTGTGTTGTATGCCCCCGTGTTATACATTGCGTGGTGCACGGGATTTATAAATGTTAAAATATATAATAATAATATCAAATGATACATTTATTTTGAAAAAATTCAAAATACACTGAAAAAATAAAATATTTTTATTCAAACTTATTTTGTGTTGTTATAGTCAGTAGAAGGCTTAGACTGCGTTCTGTCAGCCAATCTTGAATTTTTTGTATATAATTACTAACTGGTAAAATTTTTAGGCGTCATTTTGCGTAGAAAAAAAAAAAAAAAAAAAAAAAAAAAAAAAAAAAAAAAAAAAAAAAAAAAAAAAAAAAAAAAAAAAAAAAAAAAAAAAAAAAAAAAAAAAAAAAAAAAAAAAAAAAAAAAAAAAAAAAAAAAAAAAAAAAAAAAAAAAAAAAAAAAAAAAAAAAAAAAAAAAAAAAAAAAAAAAATCGTTAGCAGATAAATTAAGCAAACGTTGTTTGTTTTATTAATATATTATAGTCATATTTAAAAAAAAAAAAAAAAAAAAAAAAAAAAAAAAAAAAAAAAAAAAAAAAAAAAAAAAAAAAAAAAAAAAAAAAAAAAAAAAAAAAAAAAAAAAAAAAAAAATTAAAAAATTTTTTATTTTTTTTTTTTTAGCTTTTATTTTTTTTTTTTTTTATTTTTTATGTTATTATATATTGGACAGCATATAATCTATCACGAAATTTTTTTCCGAGTACTTCTATTGCAAAATTTACACAATGGGTTGATTTTTATTTATCATTTTCGATATTAAAAAGTCGCGAAACATTACATTCAATTCGTTTTCTGGTTTCTATATTATTTATATGAAAATTTGGAAAAGTTTCTAGTGTGCTGAATTTATTTCGTACAGCGTTGCATATTTCTTATAATATAATATTTTTGACATAATTAAACTGTAAATGTTTCGTTAAAGAAGGAGCAGACGATTCTCGACTCTATTTTTAACTTCGATGACGATTAAAAAAATCGGATATTAATGCTAATTTCTTAGTTTTCTTTGGAATTGAACAAATCAACGATGGAAAAAAAGAAGTAAATCGAATTTTGATTTTTTTAAAAAATTATTTCTCTCACTGTGTGTTTCAGGATTGATTTTATTTGATCTGTGTGTACTGCATTATCATTAAACTGGTTCATATTGAGTTTCTTGTCAATGTTCGAATTTAATAACAAAAATAGAGAATTGGGTTTCGTTAAAAGTTTTTTTACCTTAGAAATATTTACCTCTTTTTTTTTTAAAGCTGTTGCAGAGATCGAGACCGTTTTGCATAGCTGAAGATTATCTAAGAGTATACGGAAACATGTTAGGAATTCTTTCTTCGTATTTTTGACAGACTATCCAAAATGATATCATTCCTCTGTAAATATTTTAATGATATTAATCCATGTGGCTTTTAACTGAAATTTTTATGCGAAGGCATATTTTTGCGCAGATTTGAATTCCATTAAAGTAGCCATTTTTTAATTTTATTTAGTGTAGACTTAGAAAATATGCATTTCGTAACAAACTTATTACCCGCTAAGTTTTCATACTCTAAACTGGTTTGATCCTGTTTTCCAGGAACACCAATGCTATATAAAATGGACTATATGAATATTACATTCTCTCATATATCAGTAATTATGATATGCCAAGAACGATTCCGTAAAAACAATTTAAATGTTTTTTATAAATAATACTTAATATTTTGCATATTTCCAACATGTTATTTGAAATCTGCATTTCTATCTCTATCTTCCTTTATCGTAATTGTTTGTTCGGTTCTATAAGGTCATAGCACTTTTATGTGTCGAGTCAAATAAAACACATGCTAAATTTCAAGAGAGAGAGAAACATATTCTTATGTATTTTAAAGAGTTTGTGTAGGAATGCTATAGAACCAGAACCGAATTTTGTTTCTGAACTAATTCAACTAAACAGAAATAGACAAAAGAAATATTGCAATTTTTAATAATTTCCTATAGTAAGATTCTCTCTGTAGCGAAATGTTTTACGCAGTTTTTAAAATCTTAATTCCGTTTTTCTTTTAAATTTAATTGTTTGTAAACGTTACATTTTTTTACACCAATGTTCATTTGAATCGAATTTTTCTCCTTTGTCAACTCCCCAATCAACCTTGTCCTGCTCGGCGTTATAACAAGTTTAAACTTTTTTCCCCCAGCAAGCGATTGAAATTAAAAGTAATATTTAATACATTAAATGGAAGCTTTAGATTTCCTTTTAATCGTTTTTATTAAATATATTATATGATTTTAATTACTTTAAAATAAGTGCGACGATGTGCATTTATTTTTCAAATAATATAACAGATATACTCTAATATTAAAACCATGAATTTTAAATTCGGTGTCGAGTGAGTGAGTAAATATTAACGTCGCACTATTCAGCTACTCGAAGGGTTGTGGCGACGTCATTTCAAAAATCGGTCGAGTGACGAGAACGACACCCGAGCTGGATCCTCCTCGAATTCGGTGTCAAAAGAATGGATTTTTTTTCATGTGCGAACCACGATGCTACGTCACATCAAGTGCTACTATTAATAATTCTATCACAGAATTTTATTGCAGAATTCTTATCACGGAACCGAAACAGATCAGAACAACACATTTTAAGTGACAATTCCAACAATAAAAAAATTTACTCGATAAAAAGTAGTTTAGGAATAAAACATATGCAAAAAAAAAATTCTTTGGAAGTCAAAAATTAATAATTATTTAAATTCACCCTGAATTTCAAAATCCGATGTGAAGACTCATAAACGTGTCACACATAGTTACGATTATATATAACACGAGTGCTGTACGTACAGATTCGAATTTGAATAGAATTAGAACAAAAGACAATATTTAGATTAATTAATTTCAAACAATATTAAGAACATTAAGAATTGTTGAGTTCTTAACGTTGTAAAATACTCGCTTTATTAAACGTAATCGAAACAAACAAATCTTTTGCCATACATTTTATGGGAACAAATAACATCGAGTGACCGCCGCGGCAGACTAATGGTCAAGTTCGAGGACTCGTGGTGGGCGTGTTGCGGGTTCGAGCCTCGTACCAATCGAGACCCGCCGTGCAATAAAGTTACCAGTATTACCTCAAATCTCAAAGGACCTGTAAATATACAAAAAAAACCAGTCTTTTTCCAAAAATTGTTTATTGATATCACACCTGCAGGCAACTTGAGTATTATTTTCATTTGGAATCACGACGACGCAAGCGAAGATGACTACACTTAACAAGTTCTACCCTATTCTTCTAATGCCCACAACACGTCAAAGTAAAGGCGTCGAGCTCGACAGATTTCCCGAACATTAGATTTTTCTTTTGTTGAATTGAAATCCGCTAAGAACGGTTATTTTGGGGAACAACTCTTCAACGAGATTATAGGGGGTACTGATAATAAAAATTATGTTTTTGCTCTATTAGATGTAGACTTGAAGTTTGGCTTGCATGTTTATTTTACGGAGTAGAGATCCACCGCGAAAATTGGTTTTGCGGAAATCCATTTGGTTATAGGGTTACGAAAGTACAAACATCATTCTATACTTCAATTTCAGAGATTATTAGGAAATACAAATGAGAAGTTCTTTCTTTCTTTCTTTTTACTCAAGAGGCGAGAGTTACAGGCATAATTTTTTCCCCAATACAATCGAATTCTTAAGCAACATGAAATACCCAGCAAAGCGGGTGTCTAACGGCTAGTATTAAATTTATAGTTTAATGTATCTCAAGTTTATAAATCTAACTTAATAACTTTATAGGTAGTAACTTTGTTATTTTTGTGAATGGACTGAAATCACACATTCTCTAAGAATGCTTGCAGATTAATTGTAATTTAAATAAATATTATTAATTCTTTTCGATCCACAGAACAATTTTTAAATATAAAATTCTGAGCTGTAATTTCTCAAATACAATTTTATTTGTTTCAATTTTCCCTTTGAATGGGTTTTAAATGGTTATTAGTAGTGGTAAATGTCTTCTAGGATCCCAGATCGGGTGTCGTCCTCGTTACTTGACCGAGAGTACCCACAGACTGGAATTTGGATCAGATATTCCTACGGTGAATGTCTATTCCTATTTTAATACACGTACGAGTTAGTCTTAATCGAGGGAAGTCATTTGTAATGTTAGCTGCAGTGGAAATAAAGTTTTGATAAGGATTTTTTTTTTTTTGTATTCTTACTAGTCTCTTAAAATTTGTGGTAACAGTGATCTTTTACTGTAATTCGGTACAGTATATTTATATATATACTGATACAGACTGAAATCCTTATTTTCTTTTAGAAGAATTTGTATAACTCTATAGGTTGCCCTTTTGATCTGTATAAACTAATCATTTATAAATCTTTTGTAGACATAGTTTGCTGATATTTATAAACTTACTGAGATGAATCATAATTCTGAATATATATACTCTACTAGCCCATGCGGCGGATGGACGGAGGACACGTTGGAGTGAGGTCTTGAAGACAACTCATCAGACATCTTGGAGACACCCTGGAAGCCCGTGGTGCCCCCCCCCTCCCTCGTGATCGCCGTGGTGCATGCGGTCGACGAAGAGCTCTTCCAATCGTTGAGAGAGGCGGGAGTACGCTGAGAGCGTGGTCTTGAGTGTTTGGGATCTGTGGCGAATCGTGGGCTTAGTTGAAAGAGAGTGAAGACGCCGTGAACTGCGAGTTGGAGCTGAGCTACATGTGAAGACAAGAAGAATCTGGAGGTTCGCAGAAATTGCGGTCATTTTACTGTCATTCAGTAGATATGTTGAATTACAGTATATATATCGATATATATATATATATATTGATATATACTGATATAGACTGAAAATATTAATTTTTCTTAAAGCATTTGTAACTTTGTTCTTTTTGTATTGACTATAATGATTCCTTAATCTTTTGTATAAACTGTTAGTTTGTGCTGATATTTATAAATTTACTGAAGATCATAACTTTACTGTAATTCAGTGTATATATACTCAAATACATCACATATATATACTGACCTAGGTTTGTACGTGTCTTAGGAGGGTGTGCGGTATATCTGATTTTAAAACCGAGACTAGCTTCCGAGAGAGGTTTTGGCGGTGTTGCAAAGCCACATTAAAAAATGGAGAGATGTGATACGGGTGTCCCTCAAAAATAATATTTCTAGCTCGAAATGATATTGACGTTTTGCCGAAATCGCCGATCCAGTTGGATTAACACTTAACTTAGTGGTGCAACAGCCCATTAAGGTCAATGCCTACTGTGCCCATCTCAGTATACCCGACCTTGACCCCTGAGGTGCATGAGTATATGTTCCAGTCAGATGGTCAGTCTGACGCGATACCCCCAGTGTTAAGTTACCAAGCAAGCTTGGTACTCATTTATCGACCCACTGAAGGGATGAAAGGCTGAGATTGACTTTGCCAAGCCTGGGGTTTGAACATTGGACCTGGGATGTGAAAGCGCGATGCACTACCACTAGGCCACTCGGCTTCTTGATTTACACTACGGGTTATTAAAATATCGATTTTAGAGCCAGGGCCATCCCCTCGAGCTATTACATAACTATTTTAGGATTAAAATTTGAAGAAGAGCACCTACGGTTCGAACCCCCAAGGTGGGGATTATATAATCCTTGGAGATAAGGTATTTTTTTTAAAAAAAATAATTAAAAACCATTGAAAATATGCCCCGGCAAACTAAAACTCGATACGATAATAAAGAATCACCAAATTCCCTGATTATACTTTGAGACTTTAAAGTCGTAGGTTGCATAGATGTCGAGCTATCGAGGATTAAAATGGTCCGGTGACGAGGACGACTACTGAGTTGTCACCCCATCTCCTAACTTCCACAGCACACCGACTTCACAGTTGGCATATTATAGAAAATCCATTTTTTAAAAATTTTTTGACAAATTTTAATTTTGGGGAGTTAAATTGAATGTTTGAACGGTGGAAGAAGCATTGGCTACCTATCCATCTTATTGTCTATTTTCGAAGTTCAAATTCGAGAGATGAATAGGAAAAAAAGTTAATTACAACACTCTCTTATTAATCATGGAAAATCTGCCGATATATATTAATCGAGACCAGAAACTCATTCCTAATAGCATTATTTTTTGCTCATTTCCTGGCATCAAACAGTTATACAAAAATGAGCAAAAAATTATTTTTCGCTGCCCAAAATATGTTGAATTTTAATGAATTGATCCATTTCTTTCTTACTTTTTCTTTATTTTTCTTTGAATGCTTTAAAGTTTTCAGACTTTGGTGTTTCCTACATCAGGTGAAAGAAACATTAAACCGATTATTTGCTTTACTATTCAAATCTTTGGAAGAAGTTTTTAAATATTTTTATTTCTAACTTTTTCGTTTTCTAAACAATTATTTGGTTACCATAAGGACGTGAATTTGTGTAGGTTACCAAACGATTTGGATCACTCTTAGGCTGTATTTGGTCTATCTCTGTTTGGAATTGCCTGTGACACGGTTTTTAATTATTAGAATAAAAAAAATACTATTCAAGCTCAAATTTTAATTTTTTTCTACACGAGTTGGAAAAAAATATGTTAACGAGTCAGCACACATAAATTGCAAATCTGTAAATACTATCTTATATTGTTTGTTTCTTCAGAAAATTTATTAGATTTTAAATTGACTGTGTCAATTGTATTTGTTTTTTCAATTCAATTACAGTAGAAAAAATATGTTTTAAATAATTTTACAATAAAAAAATAAACATTTATTTTCTTACAGTAAAAAAAGTCAAAGTTAAGGGATGCATTTTGTTGATGTTTAAAATATACACTGGCACTAAAGACAATTTCTTCCTTTTAAGTGAAGTCTATCAATTTTTACTAATTAGTTAAGCCGTAAATTGTAAAACATGTATTTTACTTGGAAACGAAAACTATTACAATTTTGAAAAAGACAGCTAAAGTTTTCATTTTATACTTTTAAAAAAGTTAATCTGACAGTTGAAAATTTATTATTATGTCTTTTAAATAATTTCTATTTTTGAAATACTTTAAATGCAGTTTTGGTTATCTTAAGAGGGTAGGTTCGTGAATCCCACCCCCAAACACATTTTTCACTTTTCCCATTTTAATAAAATATGAATTTCTACGCTTCTAATGATGCAAAAATTATCATTCTACGTGCAATAGAAGTATTTTTAATAATTTTTTGGAAATGTTTTACCACCTGTCAAAGTCTACTAATCCCATTACTAAAATCCATTTTGCTCGAAACTAACCTTTTTACCATATAAGCAACATTTGTTCCTAAACTACTACATTTAATATGTTATAACTTTGCATGATTAAAAATTAAACTCTAATAGAAACTTTAATAGAGTGATTTTTTCAAAAAAATATTCTGACTAAATTTATAGAATTAAATATCATGAAATTTCACTGTTTTTGGAAAAAAAAACAACAGATATTTGCAAAAAATATTTTTTTAAAAATTAACCCTGTCTTTCTAAACATCCTATTTATAAAATCTCTGATTAAACTATGTATTATGGTTCAATGAATATTCAGTAAAAAAATTGGAGATTTTTATTCAATACAATGTTTATAAATGTTCCTTAAAAATACCTATTTTTAACATTACTGAGATACATATCCTGTTTCGTGAATCTATCTATTTTATTTTATTTTTTTAGTTTTAATGACGTAAAAACGAATTTTTAATCTTAAGTAAGGTAGATGAAAATTTAAAAACGTTTTGTATTCTATACCTAAATTAGGAGAGTTAGTTACCCTGGGAAAGTTATTTTAATTCCTTAAATATAATTTTTCCTGGGTACGGACTACTTCTAATTTTATCAATGTGTTGCGGTTCACCCAGTGACGTAATAAGGGGATCTTTGAAAGCAATCTACAATATTTGTTATAACTTAATAAATACGGAATATACGCACTTACCTTTATAACTACAATAAAATATACTTACGATTTTAAGACCAGGTTTAAAGGAAAACGCAAGAAATAAAAACATAGCACAAATATAATAATATCAAATGATACATTTGTTATGAAACAATTCGAAACACATAATAAAATAAAAAATTTTCATCTAAAGAGAGTGCTCATAGTTATAGTCAGAAAAGATTTAGTCTGCTTCGACCGAAACTCTCCTCTCGCCTTCTGGGTGGTAGCCAAGTGGTCTAGGCATCGGATCGTGGCTAGCATGTCATGAGTTCGATCCCAGTACCACGGAAGATCCGCCGTGTAGGGGCGCGATGCACGTGAAATCTGTCGAGAGCTCAAACATCCTCTCGTGGAGTGGTGTGGTAGTTAGGAGAGGAGGGTACCATCTCAGGTGTCGTCCGCGTCACTTGACCATGGTTCAAAATTAGGCAGACCATCCCCAAAAGCCATCGTGCAGCTGAACAGTGGGTCGTTAATGCTTCACTAACGCCTTCTGGGTGTGGTGAGAGCGTGGCCGCGTCCGTCTGGTCACAACGGCGGGTTCGTGATCCGTTATTTCCGCCGATGCACGACTTTCCCCGTGCTTCGGAAGGGTTTTCGGGATCCTCCGACACTCGTCGTGCTCCGGCGCAGTTCGTGTTACGACAACCCCACCGCCTGATTCCAGCGGGGGGTTGGCGCATCGTTCGTTCCGCTAATGCACAACTTCCCCGTGCCTCGGAAGATCGTTTCGGATCCTCAGACTTGCGTCGTGCTCCGGCGGAGTTCGTGTTACGATAACCTTACCACCGGATCCCGTTCGTTCCGCCGACGCACGACTTTTCCCGTGCCTCGGTAGGATTCGGAAGAGCGTTCCGGATCCTCGGACTCGCGTCGTGCTTCTGCGGAGTTCGTGTTACGACAACCCCACGGCCGGATCACGGCGGCGGGTTGGCGCACCGTTCGTTCCGCTGACACACGATTTTTCCCATGCCACGGAAGGATTCGTAAGAGCGTTCCGGATCCACCGACTCCCGTCGTGCTCCGGCGGAGTTGGTGTTACAACAACCCATCCGTACGGTCTGGGCGGTGGTTTGGCAAAACATTCGTTCCTCCGAGGCACGACATTCACCGTGCTGTGGAAGGATTCAGGACAGAACTCTGGACCCACCGACCTTGCGTTCAGATGCACGCGTGATGGTTTACCCATGACCCGTCCGTACAATCATGGCGGAGGTGTTGGCGAAACATTCGTTCCGAAGAGAAATGACATTCACCGTGCTGTGGAAGGATTCAGAACTCAGTTCAGCGGGTCTTCCGCGGTACTAGGCCCGAACTCATGACACATAGGCCACGAGTCATTTACCTTGACCACTAGGTTACCCCGGCTACCAGTTGGAATCAGTCTGGTGAAATTGGTTATTTGTTGGAAGTTGTCGATTTTGCCAAGAAAATAAATTTAGAAGTGGATAGTGGTGATTGTTAAGAACAGCTTGATTCCCATAATCAGGAGATGACAATGGATGAGTTCATAGAAATGCACGAGCAAGACTTTCAAAAACTTGTCTTTAGACCCAGTTCAATCAGAAGGTCAAATAACAATTGGGAACTCTACTGAAAGTCTCAGTTTAATTGAAAAAGGGTTACAAAAATTTTGGAAAATCAGAGCCCAATAAAGAGATAATTGTTTTTTACAAAATAAGGAATAAAAATTTATTATCATGCAACGAAGAAATTTTGTGAGAGAAAGGGCTTTGTATGCTGTATCGTCTACATGCGTATATATTGTTTTTGAGATTGGTTGTTCATTAGGTGGAAAGTATTATATTAGAAAATAACAGGTGTTTTGTCGATTGCTTAAAATTTTTTTGCTTTTCATCCTTAATTTAATCCTTATTAAAACCTTTACTAAAGCAATATCTGTGTGAACAGTGCAATATTTATCTATATATATAAAGGAGAAAAGCGACTGACTGACTGACTAATCACGATATCTCCGGAACTATTCAACCTACAGGCTTGACATTTGGTAGGGATGTTCCTTTCACAGAGTAGAGATAAGCTAAGCACGGATTTTTTACGAAATTCGAACCGCAAGGGCGTTATAAATAATTGTTTCAATTTTTAAATACTCGACGTACAATTTGAAATGGTAAATCGAGCCCCAAGTGGCGTTGGGGGAGATTAAGGGGCGTAATAGATAAATATTTTCGTTTTGAAACTATTTGACCTACCTGCTTGAAAATTAACAGGCATGTTTCTTTCATGAAGTAAATATCCGCTACAAAATTTTTTGGGGGAAATTGACCCCAAATGGCGTTGCGGGGGATTAAGGGGCGTAATAGATAAATATTTTCGTTTTGAAACTACTTGACCTACCTGCTTAAAAATTGGTAGGCATGTTTCTTCATAAAGTACATATCCGTTACAAAATTTTTGGGGGAAAAATTGACCCCAAGGGGTGTTACGGAGGATTAAGGGGGGACATAAACAATTATTCCGATTTTTTAACTATTAGACGCACTGTCTTGAAATTTGGTAAGCAGATTCCTCTCATAGGATAGAGATACGTTACAAAATGCGTTTCGTGAAAATGGACCCCCAAGTGGCGTTACGGGGCTTAAGGGGCGTTATAGATAATTATTTCCAGTTTCAAACTACTGGACGTACAATCTTGAAATATGATATTCAGAATCCTTTCATGGATTAAAGATCCACTATGTAATGCGTTTTGTGAAAATTGACCCCAGGGTGGTGCTGCGGGAGCTCAAAGGGCGTTATAGATAATTTTTTCTATTTTTAATTTATTAGATGCGCACAACCTTCAAATTTGATAAGCAAATTCCTTTCATAGAGTACAGTTCCCCTGCAAAATGGGTTTTGTGAAAACAGACCCCTAAGTGACGTTGCGGGGGCACAAGGGGCGTTATAGACAATTATTCCCAGTTTTAAACTATGAGACGTACAGTCTTGAAATTTGGTAAGCATATTCCTTTCGTAGTGTAGAGAATCGCTACAAAATGGGTTTCGCGAATATCAACCACTAAGTTTCATTTCGGGAGATTAAGTGGCGTAATCGATAAATATTTCCGTTTTTAAACTATTAGGTCTACCTCCTTGAAAATTGGTAGGAATGTTCCTTTCATGGAATAAAGTTCTTCTAACAAAGAGTAAAACGAAAATCGACCCCCAAGGAGGGTTGCGAGGGGTCAAGAGGAGTTATAGAAAAAATTTGAATTGTTAGAATTGTTTTCGAATTGTTAGACCCACATACTCGAAATTTGTTAAGCATGTTTCTTTGGTTGAATAGGAATCAACTAAAAATGTATTTTACAGAAATCAACTTCTGGGGAGAGCAGGGGGTTACTGGGGCGTACTGACAAAAAAAATTCCTTCTTTCGAAATACAAAGACTATAATAATGAAATTTGGTTCACATTTTTTTTTTTTTTGTTGAATTGAAATCCGCCAAGAACGGTTATTTTGGAAAACGACTCTCAACGGGATTACGCGGGGATATTGATAGTAAAAATTTCGTTTCCCCCCCCCCCCGTTAGATTTGGCTTGCATGTTTATTTTACAAAGTAGAGATCCACCGAAAATTGGTTTTGCGGGCATCCACTTCACTGTAGTGTTACGAAAATGCAAACATCATTCTATACTTCAATTTCAGAGATTTTTAGAAAATACAAATTAGATAAGTTCTGCCCCTTTTTTTTATTTTTTATCAAGAGGCGACAGTTACAGGTATAAGTAAGTTTTTCATTACAATCGAACTCTTAATGATAGGATTTAGATATTAATAGTTGATATATATAACATCATGAAATATCCAGCGAAGCGGGTGGGTAACGGCTAGTTAAAATATAAAATTAAATAATTTTAGGATGGAGATAGTAATATTTACATTAAAAACTTGTAAAAGTATATTATTCCATGTGAAAAAAGATCTGCTTTCCAAGCGAAAGCTAAATAGTGCCAGATATTAGAGACAATTAAGTAGCTGAATATGAAAAAAAAAATAAACCAGAAACATTAAGTGGCAGTAAAAAAAAAATTCTTGACTGCATCGAGCTTCCCTTATGAATGTGTTGATGATAAATTTATAGGAAACAGCCCTGTTTATAAAAAGTGTTATCAAAAAGCATTAATTGGGAAGGGGGGGGGAGAAACGATGGGTTGTGATAATTGACGGCAGTGAGAAATGAATAGATTGCATATGGCTGTGAAATAAATTTCCATCTGAGAAAGAATAGATGAAATAAATTGTGCTTTGGATGGGAATGGAGTCAGTTTGGATGGGAATGGAGTTTTGAAACAGATTTGAAGAACCCTGGGGGGGGGGGGTATTTAAGCTTTGCTATTAGACTCAATAATTATGTGTTTAATTTAAACATTGCATTACTTGTTAACATAGTACATATGCTCTCATTTTTTTACCTAAAGATCTCGCTGTAAGCAGTTTTGCGATCTTTATTTTTTCTGAAACATTTGGCATTCATTTGTTCATTTCAAATATAACGCATAAGAAAAGGAAGACAATTCTGTAAAGTATAGCGACATAGAAATTTTTTTCATTATTATTGGAACCCTTTTCCTTCCAGACACTATCTTGTATCTAAGTTTATAATTTTGTATGTAAGCGACTTTATTTGCACCGAATAAAATCCATACTGTTAACCGCATCGCTTCAAAATTTTTTAGAAACCTTAGCTGTTGTTTCGAAGGAGATATAAATTCAGTATTGAATATTACCGTCGCACTTTTCGAAATTTTGAACTATGGTCAAGTGACGAGGACAGCACCTTATCTGGCACCCCCCCCCTCTCCAAACGTGTTTGTTCATGTAAAGTATCTGATAAGATATTTATTTGTTTTGATTATGCGGTATAAAGTGAAATACTTTTTTAAATTTTTAATTTAATTTTTTTGCTTAATTTAAATATTGCTTATTTTAAAAACTTTTTCGCGTGTTTTTGTTCTATTTCTTTTTCGCATTTAAATAGAATTAGAATTTAATCTGTATCCACAGTATACATGTTATATATTAAACTTGAAATGTTGAGTGTTAAATTCAACGAATTTAAATAAATATTATTATACCCCCCCCCCAAATAATGCTTTTTAAAAAAATTATATATATAAGTGTTATTTGAATGGTGGTTCGGTCTGTCTCGAAAGGTATTCTATAAGTTCAATTCAAGTTATAAGAATTCAATACATTTCAATTATTAATAGTGATAACTGGTTTAAAATGGTTCATGGTAATCGTGGTTCGACATTTCTTCCGACAATCTCGAAAATATTTTCAGTTAATAATCAACACATCTTTCCAGCAACTCTCAATTTTAGGGGTACTGCCATCTCAGGTGTCGTCCTCGTCACTTGACCATGACTCAAATTACTAGGCCTGTCGCCGAAAACCCTCCTGTACCTGAATAGTGAGACCTTAATATTCACTCACTCACTACTGAACTTAAATTTAGTGTTGAATGTTAACGTCGCACTATTCATAATTTAGAACCATGGTCATATGACGAGGACGACACCTGAGTTGGCACCCCTCTCTCCTACGTTCTGTATAATAGTGTTTCAACCTTCAGATTTATCAATCATTGTTTTATTACAAAATATGCAGTCACTTATGTTAATATAATCACTGTTGTTAAAGCAATTTCATATAACTAAGATGAATTGCTCTAGTTTTTGTAAAAAATAAACTTCTCTTATCCTGAAGGTCATTTCAAAAATGAATAACACAGCAACACATCAGAGTAGAAAAATTGAAAATTTGTTCATAAATTTTTATTACAAAGGGGGACCCGTTTATGTTGTTTTTTGAAAATTTTTACCAATACCCCCCCCCCCCTCACACACAGACATTTTGGTAATAATAATTCTTTTATCTTTTTAATTTTAGCATATTTTCTTAAATGTACGAAACAAATCTAAATAACACAAAAAAATCTCCAAATTTGTTTTTTTTTTTTGAAAAAAAGTTGTCGCAATCGTCCGATACCTTAAGTTCCTCCCTCTTAAAGTGCCTGCTTGTGATTGAATATGGACTCCATTCTTATGGGAATCCTTGTTAGTTAAAATCCGTCATGTTCCCAAAACAAATGTATACCAAATTGCTTCAAATCAGTCTCAAGATCTATTATTGGTTATTATGATATATCATTTGTCTTGTTACTATCTCACAGTAGGCAATGTAGTATCAATTCCTCATATAACATTTCCTGTCGTCATGAGCAACTTCTAACCGAGGTGGGAAATAAATGGGTCATGCAGTCAAAACTCTGAGGTCACTGTTAAAGTTTAGACACCGAATAATCAGACATTATTATAAAATCAACAACTTTCGTTATTGTATCAATTTACAACCCAGAACTGCCATAAGCGAGCAGTCAATTAATCGCTGTCCTAAATTGAACAAATCCTTCAGATCGTCCTTAATAGCGTTGTTAACAGCACTAGTCAGGTTGACCAGTTTATGATGAATCACTAGTAAATATGTGAAGTCCTCAGGGTTAAAATATTCTCCCAGGGGGCATTGAAGTGAATCGCGTAATTTTAACAGGCAGATAAGATTTATTTATGGGACGTCTGTGACAAAAACTGGACTTTTACGCCAAATTTAAATGTCTCAGTTACTTAATTAAAGAAACGGAAGTAAAATTTTGAGTTATCCGTATATAACTGTTAATAAAAATTCATTTAAATTACAAATAAATTTGTATGAACTGAATAATCAATATTATTTTATTTTCAGACATCTTCTTACCTATAGATACACTTTGCATAAAATCAACTGGATATATAGCAGTAAAATTTTACAGAGCTTTACACAAACATAACCATCTACTTAAAATGAATTAAAAATAAATTTATAAAAATTTTAAAGTTTTTAATATAGTGATTTAATTTCTTTAAATTTGTATACGAAAATTTGCTATATCTAAAATTGTGCATGTTTATTTGAAAAATCCATCACTTTATTATGAAGAATTTCAGGATCTTATATTATACCCAAGAAAGTATAGATAAAGTAGATTTTAGAGAAAGTGTACTTGGTCATTAAATACATTTGAAAGTTACAAATAAAGATATTTTCATTTCAGTTTCTTAACCTGGCCTTTTTAATACAATATAAAAGATCATACCATAATTAATTGGATTATTTTGCATCATTTCTCTAGTTTTTAAGTTGTAGTTTAAAATTCTAAATTATTTAAGTCATTAATCTCTCTCGCCCCATCCTTGTACTGTAATAGTTCACCTTCTTCCATTTAAAATACCAAGCTTTATATCTGTAAGTTTATTTTGCTTCATGCCTGAATATCATTGGGATCTTAAAATTCCTTATTTCTATTGATAAAATACAAAAATGTCTTTGTGAATTTAAAGTTAATTTGATGTATAAATTAAATGGAACTCTCAAACAATAATGAATCTGTTTTGTACTCATGTCATTTATTTATTTAAAGCAAACGAACAATTATAAACATATATATTCATGACCATTTATTTAATTAACATTTAGGAAAACAATCTGTCTACAAGCTGTGTGTTAAAATTTGAATAATCCTTAGATCACTTCGTACTATATCCATTTGATTTATAATTTAGAACTACCTGATTATTTATAAATCCAAAACTAAACATAATTAAAGATTTCAAAAACAAAGTTTTATTTTATATTTAACTAATCATAAGAGTAAACTTTCCGTAATTGTATTGCAACTTAATAATATTAATAATATTGTAAACTCAAAATAATATTGTAAGCTTCCATGCTAAAAATAACATTTTAATAAATTTGAACATTATAATACAGAAAGTTGGTTTTTAAAAACATAAATATTATACAAAGTAGTTTTGAAGAAAGTGTATGAATCATAGCTACATCATTTGTATAATTTTAAATTAAATTTTCTAGCATTCTTATCAAATTCTCATAAATAGTATCTAGGGATTTGTAAAGTCTCACTATTTTTAAGTAAAATAAAAATACCAAAGAGTAAATCTAACTTCTATAGCAACCTTTGGTCACCAATCAATTCTAACTCCAGTAATGTGACAAATTTAATTTTAAGTACAAACAGCTTTTATTAAGTGGTTGCCAACTTTAAATAAGCATTAGAACTGGTTAAATATAAGCAAAACGGCGGTGAATAAATTAAACAGCAGGCACATTAGATGGCAGTGGCGCCCTTGGCTGCTGATTTTCTTTAGTGGAAGAATTATAGTGTTGAAATCTCACACAACTGCCACTTTGGATCATGGTCAAGGTCTCTTTCGTTAATTTGAGGAAGAGCTGTACAGATCCTCGATCTCCATGAATCAACTGAAATGACACTTTTGTGTTTCCTTTATTAAAAAGAGTAAAATTTATTGGAGAGTATTTCAAAGGACGTCCATGGCTGCTGAAGTGGCCTTCTGGCCTGTGTCTAGAAACGTATGTGAGAAAGATTTTTGTGGATAAACATTGCTTCTTGAGTGTCTAGTAACTAAAATGGGCTTATAGATTCACATGTATATAATTTAGAATTCTGTAAAAATCTTAAACAGGCATCTGAAATCTCTGGTATTAAGACTTTAGAATTCACTGAAGTATTTCCAAATGCAAGTTCTGCTGAAGACACAGATCCTCTTTGAGGCTACATTGAATCAATCAAAGCTGCTGGTGAGGCCTATGCCCATTTTTCCGTTACTGAACACTTTATGGGGCTCTTTGGTGTGATGCCTGTTGATCATACATTAGATGGGTGATATGCCAGTTCTTTTCAAATACCTAAATAGATCACTCCATAAAAATTTCTGCCTCTGTCATGACTTGATAGTCTCCGGGACGCGCCATAACAAATCAAGCAACAGAAAAGTTTCTGTTCTTTTTCATGTGTTTGGTTAGTCATCATGAGGAAGGCCTCAGCAGGCAATCTGGGTGTATCTTTCAATACAAGTTAAGCAAAGTGTAGCCTTTTGAGAGGTAGAAGTGTTCGTGAGCGATATCAATATGTATGAGCAAATATATCTTGACAGCAAGTCATAATCGCCTACCGGAACGGTGTCATTGGACCTCAAAGGCGCAGTTCTCAAGAAAACGTAGTGCGTTTCAGCACAGTTTTCAGAGGCTATCGGAGGGCGACAGGTGTTCGACTTCTGGGGTTTGCTGTGCTTCACTGGCTAAATCGTGCATCAAATTATTTAGGATGGTAATTTTAATCGGAGTCTTCTAAGATAAACAACTAGAAATTATAGGAGAGTTAATATCCAAAATATATGTAACAGAGAGGGTGGTGTCTGGGGTATGTTGAATGAAGAGACGGAGTTTGGGATGTTTAATGACATCTACAGGTTGTTAAACCTGACTAGGCCTTGCTGCTGGGAAATGCAGTCTCTTCTCCTTACATCAGAGTTTGAGAGTGGAGCTGGTGTCGCCTGAGCGTATACAACACTCGTCCCATCCTGATGTGGGTGGTCCCCGACCAGGCCTGAAATAAGTAAAAATTATGAAATACAACTGAAAGAAAAAGATTAAGCAAATTTTAAAGTTGATTTGCTTGAGTACATAGAGGAAAAAGTCATAAGAGTTCTGTGGAAAGAAAGTCTTGGGATTGTCATGGTTTCATCAGATCAGCAGATGTGGACGTCAAATTTGGTGTACCTTGTCTTCTATTTCTTTACATCTGACGTTTAGAACTTTTCACGACTTCATAGACTGTTGTCTTTGGTGCAATTTCACCTCTACTCAAACTGGGTTTTCTTGATTGCAATTCTGTCACCTTCTTGTATTTTGCCTTCTTTGCAATGTTTTATTGTGAATGTAGTCACTGTTTCTTGTAATTTCAGGATATTGGATTTGGCATCTTCTCATTTGTTGTTTATTCTGTAAAGATAATTGGAAATTTTCTTCCACTAAAGATAAACTTTGATTTTTATATCTTTATTTTCATTTTGACGCCTGTTAAAAGTTCAAATGGTGTATATTTGGTGGCTATAGTGGTGCTGTTAATTGTTCGTTGAACTGATGATACGTGTTTTGCCATTTGGCCAGGATGGTAGCTTTGTTGGGACTAGGTATTAACGTTATGAATTTTTCTACTTGACCGTTCCACATGGTACCTGTTGTGATTAGAAATAAACTCGTCTTCATCTGACAAAATTTCTGAAATTCTGTAGAAGTGGTCTGTTCCTTTGTCTGAAATTATTCGTGGGACTTCAAGGTTACTTGTTGTAATTTTAATTTGTCTAAGCATCGTTAACTGAAGGAAGTTACAGGATAAATCACAAAATTTGGTGGCGTGTTGACCCATTAAGATATATTTGTAATTTTATTTGGTACTTGGGTGGACCCAAGGGTAATATGGTAGGTATCAGAGTGGAGATATCACCTTTGGGTATGGGATGTGAAATCATCTCGTTGCCAAATTTTAGTTGAAGAATGCAAGAATACAATTTGCAATAACATTTTCTAGTCTTACATATTTGGGAAAAATTGTTGTTTGATTTTCAGTTTCATTGATGCCGAAATGTCCTTTAGAATGTTCAAGTTGCGATTTGTTTTTGCATTCCAAGTGAACGACTAAGTTCTTGGTCGTTGGCAATTTTGTACAGCACATCGTTTTTAATGTATAATCAGAGGCAGATGAATATGGATTGTTTATGCTGGATGTAAACTCGCTCATTAATTTGTGCTTTTAATTTTGTGTTGTCTCGTTGTATTGTATGGGCATGACTGGATAACGACTGACGCGTCAACATGTTGCATTTGTTTTACCTATGTATATGAAGTATTTCGTAATCAAGTCTTCTAGAAGAGCCATCGTGCTATTCTAGAACATTAATCTTTCCTTTGGCGTTTTTGAAATGCTTGGCAATCTGTGATTATTTGAAATTTTGTGCCACAATTAAGTGTAGTGTCAATTTTTAATATGTAACTATCGCTAAAACCTCTAGCTCGTAATGGGTATTTCTCTTATTTTGACTCATATAATTATTGGATAAGTGCAGTTGGGTCATTTTGTGAAACAGCATAGAAACCTTTCACTGGCATCGCAGTGTATTTATGTCGACGTTTACAGTAAAGATGTAATACAGGTTCTGAGATGAAATTTGCTAAGAAAGCTTGTTTTATAGGACCAAGGTGAATGGAACTTTGTCTCGTAAAGATCACTTAAAGGTCGTGCGATTGATATAGTCATGTACAAATTTTCTAACCTGTTAGTCCTAAAATGATTGGACATGCCGAGGGTTTTGATGTTTAAAATTCATATTCCATTTGTTTTAGCTGTTGAAGGACAGATAGTGCAGCTATTTACTAATGTCATATTAAGTAATTTCCATGAAAATTACACTTTTAAATAAACTCAAACAAGTAGCAGCAACTTATCAATACATTTTATTTTGCAATCCTTCACATTCAGAATTGCCGGAATTAAATGTCGTCCATGTATATAATGTAGTGTTGTCTTTGAAGAGATCTTTAAACACAATTTAGATATTTTGAAATAGTGAGAATTACAGTAAAGGAACTCTATTAAATTGAGTGTGACCATATGTGTTATGAAACTGGTGTATTTATCAGGATCGAACACAGTGTGAAAAACTGTTTTAGTCCATTTGAAAATGTCGCTCCATGTTTGAGTTGATCAAAATGTCTTAATGAGGGTGTGGAAATCTTTGTTTAATTGCTTTTAGAATTAAATTTTGAAAATCGAAACACAGAGTCTAGTTGACTAGTCTTTTCTTGACAAGAACTAAAGGTGCGGCAAAATTCGTGAGACTTGAAATTATTCCATCAGTGTATTGCTCATTGGTTTCGACGATAATTTTCAACTTAGCTTAATCTTTTAGGACGTAACTTACTTACGATGGAATTATGTCCCATCAGGATGTTGCATCTGTAAGTTTGTATAATTTTATTTGGGTTTGTAAGTTGGATAAGGTTTCAGCTTCGCGACGCTATCAACGTTAAAATATGCGATAAATCTATGAGGATAAATTACATTTAAATTTGATAAATAATCCTCATTTTGAAAAGCAAAGAGGTGTTTTATTATTAACTGGTAAAAATTACAATCGCTAATTTTAGGTGAAAAGGTTTGTTTATTAGCTTCGCGCTGAGATCAGTTATATAACATGTTTGATCGGATCTGGGCTGTGACGTCAGTTCTATTTCTTATTTTCTTTCTATGAATAATTCTGTTTGAAGAGTTCTTGATTCTTTTTATTGGGTGTTTACATTGCTGTGATTGTTTGGAAATCGATTTGAGTATTGTGAACCTTCATGGAATGGTTGGGATGTTTGCAACAAAAGTCTAATCAATATTTGACTGTAATTATTTTATCTATCATTTTAGTGAAAGAATGTTCTTAGAATGAGAAAGTAGGATTTTTCTGAAATCCATTTCTTTTCTGCTATTTAATCATCAAAAATATTAGGTGGAACTATCTATTACAATTTATTACAGACAGCTGCAAGTTACCTATTATCGTGGTTTTCTGAAAACTTGAAGAACTAATTTAATTTTAGTAAGTTCAAGCAGATTTCATTCAAGCATATTAAGACAGTTCTAAGATTTTGTGGGTGGAATGAGGAGGATTTCTACACAATATTCGCTCCCAGATCGATTAGTGGTTTCGTTTATCATTGCCAAAATATTTCATTGCAGACAGGATTCATTATGACATTTTACCTTCGACTTTACAAACAGGACCAGTTTGGTCTGGGTCTAGAATTGAAATAGGTTTCGTTTTGTAAGAACCACTGCATGAGTTGTTGGAGAGTCTTTGGTGAATAATTTGTGAAATTTTATCACGAGTTGTAGCGATTAAAGCCTATGGTATTATATTTTGTTTGCTGTCATACGGCGTTGATGATTCTTGTGTTTTGTCAGAATACGACTTTTCTTCACAGAAAACATCGCATTCCTAATAATTGTGGCTTAAACCAGATTCATTTTGGCGTATCGCGATATGTTATTTAGATTTCTCGATCGGGTGGAAAATGTTTGTCAGCGGCTATCATTAGCTCACAAGGGAAATGTTCATTTCAGAGTTTTACAATAATATTCAAAGAACTTGGTAGCCTGTGGCCAAACTGTACGTGGAATTCGTTTGGCAATCGTTGGGCCTAAATTAATTAAGCATTCTTGTGGGTTGGTTGGAATTCTCGTAAAATAATGTTTACTTTCAATAATCTTGGAGTTTCAGGATATAAAGTAAAATACTGTAGCTTTTCTGCAGTCATTAATTAAGATCTCGATTTTAATTCCTGTGGGAACATTTTGGTTGCATTCAGAGTGAATGAAAAATAATTATAATTTTCAGGTTTGAAGAATTGTACTAGGTCTTAGTTTAATGAGACTTTCTAAAAAGTTGGTGGCAGTGTTTCGAATGTTGCAGTAGTATTGATTATTATGAATTTGGAGTTTATTTTCTTGGTTCAATTTCTTTGAAGTTGGATGATTTTTGAGCCATTTATAAACCTTTTTCACTAGTTCTTGTTTTCTGTTCTGCTTGTTTTTCTGATTCTTGTTTTTCTGGATTCTGCTTGTTTCTAATTCAGTTCTTTCTGGTTCTCGAGCAGGTAAATGCAGCATATCTTAACGAATTCAGGTTTTGAAAGTGTCAGTTTGTTCCGATACTGGTCTTTTAAATTCCTGGCATAGCATTTTCTGGACAGTGCCTGGTTCTTCATGGTTGTATTAGATCTTCTTTCTTGGTATTTCGATACACTGTGAGTAAAGGTTTGATCTACAGTTTGATGATATCGGTTTGTGGGCTGGAGATAGATTTCGCTTATAAGCTATCGTTTGAGATGGGTTCTGCTTTTCACGTGATGACTGTAGTTGGTAGATGGGTTTACTCTTGATGCATTCAGATAGGCGGGGAAATTGTGCACTTTGTTTCACTGGAACACATGGACGTGCCGAAGAGACTTTTGGTTGAGTCTCGGCTTCGGGCAGCTTGGCGAAGACGGTAGTATTGGTCTCTGAGCGGAGGACAGCACTTAGTAGGCGTCAGAAGAATTTGCTGATCATTCGCCATTGTGTTGGGCGATTTAATTGAACCGTTTTTGGGCAGCTTTTGATTTGGGTTTAAAAACCATTAAGTTTGAGTCGAGCCCTCATGTAACAGAGAGGGTGGTGTCTGAGGTATGTTAGATGAAAGAGACGTTAAAGTTTGAGATGTTGGTATCTTCCCAGGTTGTAAACCTGACTAGGCTGCTGCTGGGAAGTCGGATCCTCAGCCTCCGCTTACATCCGGGGTTCTGAGGTGTGCGCTGGTGTCATGCCTGGGCTGTATATGTGGATGCAGTGGTGTTTCACATCCTCTAACAATGTGGTAGCAACAGATTGGGTTTGATCAGGAAGACTCTGGTGTGGAGTGTGTCACTGCAGCTGAGATCGAAAACTATACTCAGTTGAGGGTAGATATCAGAAAATCATGAATAAAATGGTTCCGTGCTTTGGATGGATGTCTTGTTTTATGTTAATTTTCTGGAGAATGCATCTGTTCATTAAGTTCTTCTACCTCGTTTTCAAACCTGATTATGAGTATGGTTATGTCAGTTTAGTGTTGGATCTCATCAGAATCTCACAATATGGTGTGTCTATTCTGAAATTCTGATCTCAGATTAAAAGTTAAGAATAGGATGGGTGAAATTCAGACTGGGAGGACAGAGTCAAGATGGTTATTTAGATCGTTATTGATCAGAATGCAGTGGTTCTGCAAGAAAATCTGACAGTGGGCTGAGTGTCGGCAAATGGATTCATGGAATTCAACAAAATTAGGGTAACAGTTTGTTGGATGATCTCAGGCTGTCAGAAAGTGGACAAACCAGGAAAGATGAGAATAGTTCTTGATTGAGCGATGTCAAATCGGATAAGTGAAGGAATCTGGAGATGGGATGTGAAAACAGCCCCATTGCCTTGTGGCAGTGAAAAACAGGCCAAAAGACTCAATCTCCCCTATTCTCATCAGAAATAGTAAGCATCAATGGGAAGGAGCTGGCCCCATCCCTGGCAGTTCAGGTCTCAAAAGGATCAAGAGAAGTCAAAATGTCTCTGGGATGAATGTTACTACAGAGAGGCTGGCTGGCCTCACTTTCCACTACTGCCGCCAGCACTAGGAAGGAGGAGGAGAGGAGGACTTGACTGGCCCACATTCGAAGCTTTCACCATTTCCCGACCATCCTGCCGTGTTGAGTGTTCTCTGATGCATTCTGCCTGCCGTTCATTCTGCCTGATGTTCTCACTGATCTGTCATTCTACTACCTCTGCCTGAATGGTGAGGAGTGAAGTGAAATGATGAGTGGTGACCTGATGAAGTGATGGGTGGGGAGGAGGCTGTGATGAAGGAGTGATGATGGAGTGAGTGATGATGATGGAGGCTGGAGGTGATGAGTGAGAAACCTCTCTATTCTTCAGAAGTGATGATGGTGGTGAGGGAGTGATGAGCAGTGATGGTGGTAGTGATGGTGACCAGTGATGATGAGTGAAGGAGTGAAGGAGGTGGTCATTGAAGGAGGATTTCTGTGGTGGGTGTGAGTTGATTTCAGGCGGTGGTGTTCTCCACCCCCAATTCTCTATTCCATTCTATTCTCCCATTCTCAATTCTGATGTTAGTCTCAATTATTTCTCAGG
>BMAO01022333.1:0-67971 GCA_019973975.1 Trichonephila clavata | reverse complement strand
AAAAGTGTGGTCTTCCGCTATCCTCTGCTTCCATAACGTGGCCCTCGAGCCCAAACAATCGCCCATTCCTGTCCTAAACCATTAAACGGTTAGAAATATTATCTAGTTAATTTTGATTTGCGATAGGAGAAACACAACAAAACACAACTTTCAATCTGAATCTCAAATGACACGACTGATGTTTTCTGAGACTAACCTCAGCGTCACAAGAAGATTACGAATGCATTTATTGTGTGATCGCTGTCCTCGAGTGATTATAATCACGATCTAGTAGCCGGCATTGTTGAGTCGTGGGCTCAAGTCCTAGAGCTTCTGAAGTACCTCCATGAACAGGGGCTGGTGCTCCTTATATCGAGACATAATCATCATGTTGGCTTGATGACTAAAAACGACATAAAAATTTAGAGAACGGGGTGCTAGGTTGAATGCCATCCGTGCGTCTTGATCGGGGTTAAAAATTATGAGGCTCGTCTTCCATATCCAGTGTGGAATTTCAAAGGGTGACATTAATGAAAAAATTAAAGCAAATTAGTGCATTGTTTTTGTAAGCCACGATAACACATCTGATTAGTTTGCGTTCGAATATGAACTTCGAGTAAGAGTTCCTGCAAACACCCATGTAGACAGTTAATGAAGGACACTTCAAGTTAAAATGGAATTTGGCCTCTTATGGCCTTATCACGCATGCATGTCTCGGAACAACTCGAGTCTCTTTTGAACAACCGTCTCAAGCAAATGTGAGGGTGAAAGGTTGCAGTCAACAAAACGATACGCTCTGACGTCAGCCCCAAGACAGCTTCCCATTGAAAAATTTCTCGCCAATTTTTCTGTTTCGAAAAACGAATATCCAATATTATTTCTTTTATTCCGCTAGCGCTTTTGTCGACGGTCGTAAACAGAAATGGACCGTTATTCCGCTTAAAATATTATACGCCATTTCTGATGCGTTTGACGAAGCCGAGGTTACCATATTTACCACCATCTTGTTTATGACGTAGGAAGCTGGAAAACCCCATTGGCTGGAATTTCAAGCAATTTTAATTTCGAGCAATTCTTTCAGCTCAGTGGGAATCAGTGATTCGAAGCCGTTGCTTTGGCAACTGGACAAAAATCGCTTCAAAGGGTTGCTTGAAAGAAAAATTTCTCCAAATGCGTATATGTGTGATAAAACCTCAATTTTTTTAAGTTGTGTGAAAGTTAGAGAAATAAGATATTATTTCTCCGAATGTCTTTGGGTGGTTAGGTTTAATGTGCTGATATAATATTTTAGCCTACATGCATTAAATCTCCTGTTAATTGAAAAATTTGACTTTATGAATAGAGATTGAGTATTTGAGTCACTGTTGATTCAGAATTAGAAAGGGCAAAAATTCTGTCTTCCAGCAGAATGATATTCAACGTCATATCCTTTGAGTGAGTGAGTGTTTTATTAATGTCGCACAATAAAGCAACACGAGGGCTATTGGCAACGGACCTCGTAATTTTGAGCCTCGGTAAAGGGACGGGGATGACACTCCACATCTGCCCCCTTCTCTCCAAACTACACACCACATCATTTATTTACATTTGTGAGAAAGTTGAGAAAAGTAATATCAAATAGAAAATGTTTCAACTCTGGCATATTAATACATTTTTCAAAAAGAAAGAAAGCGAAGAAAAATGAATGAAAAAATAAGCGATAGGCAATGATGTATAAAAAATGGGAAGGTCCATTAAAAAGTTACGGTTCCGTGTGTCAAGAGGAAAAACCACTTGATTAGCATTCGCCAGACAGTGAATTGCCTGATATGAATTCAACTTCTTATTCCAGTCATTAAAGTACTTAGCTGGAATCAAACGAGGGGGGAGGGCATCTGTTTGATAAGAGGAACTAAAATGGTCACTTTTATTGAGAGTATTTTTTTAAACACGATAATTTCTTGTCTTCTTGAGCAAATTTATTCTGGATCACTGCCAAGAGAATTGATACAGTGCTCATTTTTTGTTGATACAAATAAACTAATGATTTTTAGCAACCCTTTTCGGAAGTGAGAATTTACCGAGCATATATCCAACTTTTTATCTGTATGTATAATATAATTATAATATTGATTTTCAAGACAATTGTAAAATATTTCCCTCTTATAAATTGCCTTTCCGATGCACCTTTCCTCGGAAAATATTTTGTTTAAAATCCGGAAACATTTTTAGAAAAAAGAATTAAACATATATACAGGACTCCACTTGGGTATCGTGGCCAAAGTTTTACTGAAAGATGAAATGTTATATTTTGAATTGTAATGTAGGAAATTTAGTACGCATATACGAGCATATTCGATATACTCCTCGAGCATATTCTTTACCCCCCCCCCTTAAACGGTCATTTCTTTCTTTCTTTTTTTGCTTACAATGTTCCAAAAAAGGGCACATTTTTTCATTGCATTTTGCTAAGCATAATACTTAACAAAATACGAAAATGAAGAATTTTAATTTTCAATTGTAAATTTTTCACACTATTTTTTTATTCAAAAGCTGTGGAACACAAAAAACCGTTTAAGTTTGCTTTTTATAAGTACACTCTGCATGCTGTGTGTGAAGAATGTTTCATATATCTCAAAAGAATTTCTCTCGCACTAGCAAAAAAATTGCCAGTGTTCGTAACTCTTTTTCAAAAGGTTGAGGATTTTGTGTACGTGCAGGGACGTCTTAAGACTTCTTGAGGCCCTGGACCCCCAACTCAAAAGTATAACCTGGGCCCCGACTCAAATATTGAGCCCACCTATGACCCATAATAATAGACAGTACATAGCATATACGTTGTCAAATACTCGTACAAACAATAACACGAAACCAAGAAATGTGTATGGCTTACAAATGCACAAACCGGCTCGACCGACTGCCACTTTTTAACAATGAGTAATGATGGTGTATGTTGGTAAGCCTAGGCCTATACATGGACCACGGTCACAAAATGTAGGTAATTGACATATCGTCCGGAGTTCTCAGTTTTTCGGAGCGTACAAACGGAAATAACATTTGACCGTTGAAATTATTTAAATCATGATCTTATTATAAGGCTGAGTCGAGAACGTGACGAGTCCCTCATTGTGGCCGAGGATATGGCCTCGGGCCTAGTTGGCCCACGCGTTAACGTCCCTGTATGTGTGTGTATATATAAATGCACACAATTAGAAGCATGCTGTAATACTGTCTTACATTGCGATTAAAATAAATATAATATTTGTAGCGTAAGGGCAGGTTGTGGTAAGCTCTCGGTAGCCCCTACGGTGTACAGGCAAACCAATCAAGGGGTTAATTCAGTAAAATTATCAATTACTTGCTCATAATTAATATTATCTAAAGCATTTTGTTCGATTATGTATATAAACCAGTTAAAAAATTAATTTTGATTCAGTCAACTAGTTTCGTAAATAGTTTTACTCGTAATAGTTAGCAATGTATTTTTGTTTAATGGTTAAAGATCAGTTGTCCAACAAAAAAAGAAACAAACAAATCTTTTTTTCAAAATAGCAAAGGGCCCTGCCTTGGCCCTTCAAAAACCCGACGCCCACACATTTGTCTTACTTGTCTATGCGATAATTCAACTCTGACCAAAATATAAATTCGCATGTATTAAATTTGTGAAAATTCCTCTTTGCACAGATATTTATAATTAATTGTCTGACAATGCTTGCATGCGATTCTCATTTTTTTTTCATACAATAAATATATGAAGCAACAAAAACATTTTTATAAATCGTGTTCAATTTCCATCACGTGGTTGGGCATAACTTGTAGGAATTTGTGGTTTGCTTACACATTTTCCGCGCAAATTAAAATCAAAACCGATCAGCGCTACCGTTAAACGAGCCCGCAATATAAAGAAGGATAATGTGTTGGTCCCTCACTTAAACAATCCCATGATTTACACATGTTACCTTACGATGGGTTTGAACATGAGCAAACAATATACAAAATGTCTCGTAGAACCCTCTTTATAAGTTCTGAATGAAATTATAATCAACGATACTTCTTGGATACTTCATAGACCTGCACAGGTAATTCTTTAGAGGTGCAGAATAGATATTCTTTTAAACTGAATTCTCATTCAACGGTGACTACGTGTAGAATGCAGTTCCACTATTGTCATCCATAAATTATAGCATCTCGATACATGCTTCTATAGAACAGCTCTCGAGTTCTAGTTCGAATGTCGTCCTAGATCGAGGTTCAAAATTACGATGTCAGTCGCCAACAGCCATTGCATTGCTTTGAGTGCAACGTTTGAAAAAAAATCAAAGTATGTGTGTGAGTATAAAATCATAAATAATTATAACAAATTGTTATGATTCTAACTTAATGCTAAGCAATAGATTAGAAAATAGCTAGACAGTACAAGACAAAGTAGAATTTCGCCACATTAATTTATATACCGGGCCGAATCATCAAAATACTTTTAATAATAATTTGGCGCGTCCTTCCCCATTAATTTATAATATTCAATTCAATATTTACTTTGTAATTTATTTTTTGCGAAATAATATAATCCAAAATTGAATACCAAAATGTAAAAACATGTTTTGTGTTACGTGTTTTTCCTCAACTGCACCATTTATGCTATCACCTAGTCCGGCTCTATGGGAATGTACTGCATAATGATGCAATGCACTATACTTTCCATGCCATGTCTTCTAAAATTGGCTGTCTTGGCACGATTTGAAGATAAAACTGCTAAAGGGTCTGGTATATTTTTTTTCTGAAAAATGAGTGCAAGGATAAGAAGCTATAAATCTTCAAAAAATAAAAATTCATTAAGAAAAAAAAAATTCAAATGAAAAGAAAAAACCAAATTTGATGCTCCTTGCTTACATTGAAAGCCATACATCAGACAAAAGTTGCATTCAACGTCAAATGAATTTGTAAATGCTTCTTATTAATAATTCTATGGAAAATGATTCAAAAATGAACAGATAGTAAAAAAAAAAAAGAGTAATATAAAAAATCTTTTTTGAAGATCTTTTAGCGCATGAAATAGTTTTATTTTTCCTGGTATTCTGTTGTAGCTATCATTTATTACACACACACACACAAATGTAGAATATAATTTTTCTTTTCATATAAATGTTTCAACTAAAATGTTTGTTCTAGTGCTTTTCTATTCCATTTTTTTTCTCAAAATCGAAGTATAAACTGCTTTTTTTTGTGTAAATTTATGGAAGGAAGAGAAAATTATATACAGAATTATATACTCTCAAAGAAAATTATATACTGCTTAATTGATTTAAACGTCTGCCGAGTTCAAAGCAGCATCCATATGTATAATCGCAAAAGAGACTGAATAAACCATGATTATATAGAATCAATTAATTTGTCAACGCGCTTAAGATGAGTAATAATCATCACCAGATGCTTCCTCCATCTTCGAAAACTGAGCTATGACTCATTCTTCTTTCTTTCGTTTCATCCAAAGCGGAAAAGCAGATCACTTCTTCAAAAATGAATGGCTATTTTTTTAATAAGTGTGGTGGGATTTTTTAAAAAAATTATTGTTTGCCATGGAATGAAATAAAATTATTATAAAAATACAAATGCTAATGAATGGTACTCTTATGAATACCTTTCCAATATTTAAGGTATCCGACTACTTGCGACAGCTTATTTTTTGAAAGAAATGGAGATATAGGGATTTTTTTTTGTGTGTGGTTTTTAGATTTGTTTAGTACATTAAGAAAAATACGCTAAAATTTAGAAAAAAACAAATTATTATTACTAAAATGGGAAAAAATTGGTAAAAATTTACAAAAAATAATTTTCCTGGCCGCCATTCTGTAACAAAAGTTTATGAACAAATTTTCCATTTTGATGTGTTTCTATGTTATTCATTTTTGAAATGACCTTCAGGATAAAAGATATTTTAACTTTTACAAAAACCAGAGCACTTTATCTTTGTTATTGTATGAAATTGCTTTAAAAAAAATTATATTTGCATAAGAGACTCAATTTTGTAATAAAACTGATTGATAAATCTGAAAGTTGAAACACTTCTACTATTATACAGAACACATACAAAAAATTTCAGTTTAATGTTTTCAAAACGTTTTTTAGCTATCGCTGTCCCCGTTTGAGTATTTTCAAAACAAGATATCAATCATTGGCATGACCAAGTAATTTTAGCGCGTTTTTCATTTGAGAAAATTTTGTTATAAACTAGCAAAATTCAGGACAATTTAAATATGATTCGGCTCATCTAGGGCACAATTGCGACCAAATGCCGAAAACCCGAGGTCAATTGGTTGCTTATTGGCTGAGAAAAAGGTACGACAAAATATGGAACGAAGACGAAATTTGCGTCCTAATAGCGCTTTTGTTCCTCTACGTAAAAAACGCATTTCGAGTAAAACGTGTTTTAAAGTTTGACATCTTGCTTAAACTAATGGCATCTGCTTTTACTAAAACACTTGTAATTTTTGTTTTAATGAAAGGAAAATAAAAAATTTGGTATTTTTATAAAGCTAATAAGATGGTCTATAAAACAAAATAAAAAAAAATTCTCCATTTTCGACAAAATTCATAATTTTAGAAAATTCGGATACCTTAAAAACTAATCTGTTAATCTCTATATTCAGAGATGCCAGACCGAAATGTTACGTGTCTTCTGCCGGTGCAGTATGAATTGTCGGAGATATTAATGCATTTGTACATAATCGGCCATCTATTTCCCACAAAACGATTCAAAAGATTGATGGCGAGCATAATTCAATTACAGAAGTTAGTCTTATTTTGAACGATTTTGTCATTCAACAAAAACCACAATTTGGAGAAAAATTTATTCCTTCAACAATAAAAAGAAAATTGTCAAACTTAGAAGAATCGAATGCAGGCATAACAAAAAAAAAAAAGCTTTCTAACGAAGTGTAGAGTTTTTACCAAACACGTTTCCACAATAGGTCGAAGAATGGTTTGAAACAAATACCACAGGAAATAACAGCTTTCGATGGTGTTTTTTGATTTCATCGCAAGTAAATTGGGCAAATACAGAAAATTGTGCTGAATTTTTATCGAAAGAAATGCCTGATATTAAAATCGATGACAATTATCTGTTTAAAGAAATTAAAAGACTCAATGTATATTTTTAAATTCTGATAAATCAGAACACAATGGGAAAAATCAGCATGTTGAAATTGAAAAAAAATGGGTGGAAATATAAAACTGTTTCCAAAATGAACACATTTCATATGAAAATTTAATTATTCTTGTTAAATTTGCGTTGTGCTGCCCTGGAACTAATACAGTAGTTGAAAGAGTTTTTTCAATTGCTAATTATTTTTGGACAAGTGAAAAATCAAGACTGATACTTTAACTGTAGCATTACCATAAAGTTCAATATGAAGGATGTAATATCTTTATTACTTTCTTAATCTACCTTCTTTTTACTTCCCAACACAGCACGTCGTGTGAACAGAACAGAATTTTATCTTTCTAAATACAGCAAAAACACAAGCGCAATCCTCCGCGCACACATAACCTAAGAAACTCTCTTTTCTTGGTGTCAATTTCAGTCCAGTCCCCAAACAAAGGAACTTCCTCTTCCCTGACCGCCCCGCTCGAGGGTCAATCACCTTCTCCCTAAAAAACAGTAACACACCGCCTAAGACGCCCTAAACAGCGCCAACATTCCATAATCTCCCGCCAACAGTAGCCAGACACTACAAAGGATATTTCTTGCTCCGAAATTTACCATACATTTGAAAATGATATATTGATGTTAAAAAATTCATCCAATGGGAAAATAATCTTTTAAGTAAATAATTAAAAGAGATGTCAACGTAATTGGTGTATTTTTGTTTAAATTAATAAAATGTTTCATATATTTGGGCTGTAATATATAAGCTCTGATGAGGCGAACTTGTTCTAGGAATTTAATTTTGCCAGAGCACCCAAGCCAAACAGGCACTCAAGGGATCTTTTACATGATGGACGCTATCAATTTTCTGCATCTTGAAAATCCCCCGACTTGGGCCGGAGTCGAACCTGCAACCTTAGGTGCAGAAGGCCAACTACATCACCCAGCCGGCATTTTCCGACATGTGAGAAAAAATAATTACTAAATTTCATCCATAACAATGGTCCAGACTTCATCAAATCTACCATCCTCTCATGATTACAATATCGCCAATTATACTACATACCGGGAAGATGGAAATGTATTCTTATCGAAAATCCTATTGCTCACCATAAAATCGACATCACCACAAACATTTATTTAATCCCATCTATCCTCCAAAATTTTCTCCTCACCTGTAACATTCTGTTCAATTTACAAACCTCACGCCAAATGGATAACCCTTAATTCAAGATAACAGAAGAAAAAAATCTTCGAAAATCCGAATGTATCATCGACGATGCGAGATACAAAGCTTTGAACTCTACCAAAAAGGCTTACCTCCTCTTCAGAAACCTCTAGTTTTACTTAGAAAATTTGTTAGTATAAACTGCAGCTATGTTTAAAAATATTTACAACTCTAAACATTTCTTGCACTACCATCTACATTTGTCCCTCAACATGGTACATATTCATCATCTTAAAGAGAAATTTAGATATATTTTAATTATCTTTATTATATCAAGCAAATATTACTAGAGCCAAAAATTTCCCGGAATAAGTGGTGTAACGGAGAATATTAGAACCCCACTGCAAAGTCAGGGTTTGGGCCCCAAGCCAGATCTTACAAAGGGTATATGTATATGGTGGCAATCGGGCTTTGGGACCCTGCAATGCGGGGGTGTACGTTACGCCACTGCCCAGAATGATCCCTACATTCATGCAGGTATTCGTTGGTACGGAAATATCTATTTCAGAGACTGACAGCACTAATAAGGAAAACACGCAACCATCTAAAATTCATTTTCTGTACTCTCAGCGTTAGCTGCTGATCATTTCTGACAAAGAAAATTTTTCATTCATCGGATTTTGCAAAGTCGTTTGGAGTAGTTTGAAAACATCACCTTCTGAGACGCTCGAGATGCTGAAGAAAGCATGCGGAAATGATTCCAGCACCAGAGGAATTTTAACTGTTTCCATGGCTGAAAATAAAATTGAAGGGACGTCGTTTTATGGATTTAGATGAGGTGATACCAAATGCCACAAAGTAAAGACCTCTCAAAAAATAGATTACAAGAATGTTTTGAATAGTTTATACAAATGCTGCGACCAGTGGGTGAATCCAGGAGGGCAGTACTTTGAAGGTCAATAAGATTAAATTATTGTTCCATTTTTCAATAATTTGTAGACCTATTACTGGAACCCTACCAAATATGTATTTTATTATTGTGAAGGAGCCATATAAGATACCTCTTACTTATAGAGTAGCAATGCTCATAAAGCTTGTAAGATACTATATATGTAGGATATCCCACAGAACTTTCTCTTTTTTGTAAAAGGTTAGATCATCCCTTTGCAAAGGATGGCAATTTTAGTCAAACAGCATTCCATAGCAACGCCATCTAGCGTGCTTATTAAAACGCTGACTCGTTTTGGTTTCGTCAGAGGCCCACTAACCCATCGACTAGTAAGCATCGTATCAGCGCGTCCGCGCTCCTTCGCCGCAACTGGCGGAAAGTCACCTGCATCTCACATAATGTGTTTTATTTAATCTTTAACGTCCTCTTAAAAAGAATTATCTATCCTTCCTATATTAATGTTTCTATATTAATATCTGCCTATAAATGCTCCTATATTTTTAAATGCCTACATGTCTTAATTTCCTTTTTGTAAATATTCCCCGTGTAAACACTTTCCTATAACTTGTAATAAATTATTTAGTTTCTTTAAACTATTTTGTATATTCTATTTCTCAAAGTTAACCCGTGCATCCTAAAAAACCCCTAGACACCCCGCCAAATAAAAATCCCGCAATCTGAAGAATCTAACTTTTTTGGAAGATTTCGGTTAGATTCCCACATATATTTATAAACTCTATTCTAGAACCCCTAAGGAGAGGAAAAATTTTCAATGCACCCTCCCCTTTGAAGAAATCATGTAGTGGGGGATTACTGAATTATAAAAGAAAAAATTGAAGTATTTTTTTCCCCTTCAAAAGACACACATATTAAATTCGCAAGAAACTGACACATATGCTGTTTGTGTTGGAAATGACTTTAATTTTGTTAGAAATAAATTCTAACACTTTTTCTTTAAAGATTTTCTACTAAATTAATCATTCATTTATAAAATAAATTTAATAACTTTTATTCTCATGCTTGCTGCTATCTGAAGAATATATGAGAGTCAGCTCATTTGCATAAATCATCAATTAAACATGTTGTTTCTCATTTGCATAAATGTTATTTATTTCTGCCACTAGGAGGCCATACATAAAAAAACTAAACGAGCCTTACAGTAGTCGCATATGATGTGTAACATCTGACATGTTATCGTGGTAAATACGCAATAGCGACTTTAATCGTGAAAAAAAATGAATCGGGTATGATTGGAAATAATTTTCTATCGAATAATTATATCTTTAATGAGAATTTTATTTAATTAACACAAGGAGTAATGCAATTTTTTATCCAAAATATTTATTCTTGTTCAAATATTTATTCAAATAATTCCATATTACTTACTCGTATTTTTTAAGAATGATGATCGTTGTCAGATGCTTAACAGTAAATATAGTTATTAATATAGTTAACACATATAAATATAACTTCAGATTTCATACACAACGAGCCCTGACACTTTGACAATTAAGCGTAAGAATCGCAAGTTTATTCTGAATGAAGTCTAATAAGACTTGCTGGTATGTGCGAAGTGGATTAAGAGTCAAGTAAACGAAACCTAGTTTTAGAATTCCAATATTTTGAAATGCTAAATTTAACAATATAAAATAATAAGCTGGAGGCTTGATTGCTACTAGAGTTGGACCCCGATGCGAGGGTAGTGAAGAGACACCATCAAGCGCATATTTAAAAATTAAAAATATTAGAGAAAATACCCGTTTACTTAATTTGTTTTTTTAATCGAGAAATCTTTTTTAATCACAATTAAAAATATTATATTGATAGCGACAGGAATTAACCTCAAAGGATGAAAATGATACGCACTAAAATATCTATTAAATAATTCCATATTACTTACTCGTATTTTTTTAAGAATGATGAACTTTGTCAGACGCTTAACAGGAAATATAATTATTAATATGTAGTTAACACATATATAAAGGTTGCGTGGCTATAGCGGACGTGGTTCGAGCAGACACATAACATTTCGTGGTCTGAGCGGACATTTTGAAACTCATTGTGGTTTGAGAATCTTAGAACAGATTGGACTACCGAATTACAAGGATAGTTTCCTTTCTTTAAAATTTATTTTTTTTAATGAAGAAAAAATTATTCAACTACAAGAAGTCATTCATCAACTGGACTGAAGTACATCCAAAAGAAGCAAGAAGTAGGCTTAACAGTTTGAGATCAGAGAAAAATCGCAGTGTCGAATTCTTCTATGTCATCCTACCAAGAATACAAATTTTTCTCACCATTCTTAAAATTGTGTAAGGGGAGTAATCCCATCAGTTCATTTTATTGTCATTGCAAATGGTGTTAGCTGGATAATCAAATGAATACATTTTTGAGGGAATTTTAAAATTAAATTTGAACGTCAAAGCATGTTCATCAGCCCTCAAAACATGACCCCCCCCACCAGTGGCGTAACGTATGGATGCCTCCATAGTATATCTTCAAAGTAATACCTCCATGTAAAATATCTAGGTTCAGTATAAGTGAAAAATTTTGTGGAAAATATGAATATTGTATAATTAGGTTAAAAAAATTCAAACTAATCAAAACTACTTAAGTAATCAAAACTTTTTATGAAACTGTCAGTTAATATTACCATAGAATTTTCAATATCACGCGCACGCAATTCGCTAAAACTTTATTTCGTTTCCCTTTTTAAAAAGTGGGAGAAAATTTGCATTAAAATATTAGCAACTGAAGGAAGAACATATAATGTGGTATACGGTAGCATCTTAGAATAATATTCTGTTTTGAGCTCTTTTAAAGAGGAATTATATAGAAGAGGAATTATATAGGAATTAGTAGATACTTTCGATTTTTAAAAATATTAATAGTTTAAGTTATTGTGAATTTTTGTTTTTAATTATTATAATATATTACTTTTTCAATTTTTTTAAACTAAGCTCAATTTTAGAATTTTTAAATTGTATTGGTTCTAGTCAAGCAATAAAAAAATTACCATATTGTATTATTTACTTTCTAATGATAATGATTACGACTTTGACAGTTATTTAAAGACATCAACGCGAGCGGAGCAGCGGGTAAAAGCTAGTTCAAAATAAAGCTTCAATACAATAATTGGATATCTTTGATCCAATAACCAAATCAAAAAACATTTTTTTTTATTTGCTGTATCCTTCACGACGAGAGATACTTTTCTTTGGTGGGTTTTCCTTTTAAACCTAAATTACTAACAAAAAAAAAGTCAGACAGAGAATCGGATAAAATGCTAGAAAGATATAAAAATTCATTACTGATATTATCACAGTTTACTTTACATTATCTGTAGGGAGAAGAAAAAAAGACAGGATTTACTTTTTACAAAGTAGCAACATAACTTATTGGCTTCTTTAGTTCCTCCCCCACCCCCTCCATGTATTTCATTTTCACTTACCGAAGTCGTAAATAACGTACATCTGTTAAGCTTTTTTCAAGTAAAATAGTATAAGGATACTTTGAAAAGCAGAGAAAGTTTTAGATGATTTTTTGCTCTAGATTTATGAGTATTCAGTCAAATGAAGCATAATGGAATGTATGAGTTTTTTTATTTATTTTATAATGTAATCAGTTTCGCATCATACAAAAGAAAATCTCCTTATTAAAAGTTACAGTATTTTTTTTTTTTTTTTTGTTGGAACATAATCCAACTATAGGTCAAGCTCATATCCGGATTCAGAAACGAAAAATAAAGTAAGTGATACCTTTTTCTTTCATAAGAATTTCTAATCTAAAATATTATTTTACTGTGTACGTATCTTTCTTAGAGTTCGTTTTAATTAAAGTTACCAGGTTATCTGTCATTAGGTTTCCCATTTTAATAAATATTGTAAGTACTCTAATGTTATACATTATTTACTTTGTTTACTCAGACCTAGGTTGATTTTGTATTCAGCTATAAATTTAATATTAAATATTTTTACGTGATGTGTAAAGGTACATTATGTTATGGTTCGGCAATTCATTTGTATATATATACATAAACACTTGCTAGAAAAAGTTGCGTTCATCCATAACAAATCATACAAAAAAAGTAAAATTTAGTAGAAATATAATTTTTTTCTTATAATATTTCATGAATTTGTGTACTATTATGAAAATATTGATTATGCGAGAATTTGTTATTTTTTTAAGTGAAAACTTGTTTAGCGGCGTTGGGCACTTTTTGGTAGGGGAAAATCTTATGAGTTCGAGTCACTGACATACACTGACTGGCGCATGCGCAGTGTGCTGTTCACCTTACACACTTTTGGATGGGTGAAATCTCGTGTGTTCGCGTCACCAACATGCTTATGGCAGTATACCTGTAGCTATCCAGCTGACGTATAGTGCTGTGTATATCTTATAAGTGAAATTGAATGGATTTAGTGAAAAGTTCAATGTGTATATACTGTGCATTGCTCGTTGCGATTCCGAGAATGAGCAATACACATTAATGGTTGTCATTTATATTTCGCCTGAAAAATCTATGAGACAGATAAAACAATTTTTATTCGAAATTTGGATGATTTATACAAGAAAAGATTCTGAAATACTCGATAAAAGATTTGGCGGAAAATATGATAATGTACCGATGATTTTAAGTGGAAACTTCAATATTAACTTTGCAGATGATAAAAATCTACCACTAATTGAATTTCTAAATGAAACACTTAATTTAAATATGTCCAATGGTCGAAAACTCAGTACTACAAATTATAAAACAACGATCGATGCGGTTATAACGCGATACTTAGATAAATTTGAATCAAACATTTCTCTTTCTTACTTTAGTTACCATAATCCAATTGTATCTTTTTCAGAACAAAATGAAATAATTGAAAGTACAAAAAGTCTAAGTATTGTTGAAATTAATGATGATAATGATGCAAACAATTAAAATAATGTTAAAAATCAAGTACATTGAAATTTAAGTAAACACAAATACTATCCATAAATAATATGATTGTATATTAATTGTTATTTCAATTGAATTGTATTTATATTTTATTATGATCTTGTACAGCCCGTAATATATTTGAATAATAAAAAAACCATATAAACATGCATTTAGTTGTTGCTCGGAGTGTCAATAGATGTGAAAACCGGACTGATGTTGGTAATTTTTATTCAAACATTATGATATTTCAAATTTTAATACTAAATGTTGTAAGTTTTCACTTCTATCGGACGTCTCTATAATTTTTAATTAAAGCTACGTAAGATAATGGGAGTTTGTTATTTCAATTGAATTGTATTTATATTTTATTATGATCTTGTACAGCCCGTAATATATTTGAATAATAAAAAAACCATATAAACATGCATTTAGTTGTTGCTCGGAGTGTCAATAGATGTGAAAACCGGACTGATGTTGGTAATTTTTATTCAAACATTATGAAATTTCAAATTTTAATACTAAACTAGCTTTCATGGCCCGGCGTTGCACGGGCTTTTACCGAGGGTATAACTTATCCCCATGTTAATTTCCTTCTTTCTCTCTGATGCCTTCACTTTTATGTGGGTGTAACGCGTACGATGTGAGTGCCCGCCCCTATAGTGCGTATCATGGCTTTCTCGTTTAACATTTTCCCTTCTCTTCACAAAATCAGCACATCCAATAATATTTTTCGAAATTACTTTGACTTCTTTGTTTCTTTCCTCTCCCCAGGCCCGGCGTTGCACGGGCTTTTACCGAGTGAATAACTTATATATATATAATCCCCAGGGGAATTTCCTTTTTCCCTCATGTCGATAGCACTTATGTGTGTGTATGCGCGCGTTGTCAGTAATTTCTTTAACTATGTCATTAAAACTCCCTTTTTCGAAATTTGTTCTTGTGTTGATGTGGTAATTAGGAGAGAAAGGTGAAAGCTCAGGTGTCGTCCTCGTCACTTGACCATGGTTGAAAATTCAATGTCCGTCGCCAAAAACCCTCGAGTAGGTGAACAGTGCGACTTTAAAAATCACTCACTCACTTTTGAATTCTTTCGTTGCAATTTTTTAGCCCCCCGAAATGAAAACGTAGATTTCTTAAAAATAATTGTATGTTGAAAAAAGACAGAAAAGTTGAAATTTTTCAAATTACAAAATTTCACTACTACTTTAAATCTTGAAGAAAAATTCAGAGGATTTTTTGAAATGTTCGACACACGGGAAAAAAGTTTCATGCAATTATCTTTTTTCAATGAAGAAATTATTAAATGATTAATTTAAGTATTTTGAGTGTTTTATTATAATTCGTTCAAAAACTGAAACGTAACATTGACCTTTACTAATTCTACCGCGCATGCGCAAAAAACTCAAAAAATCTTCCCAGTGTTTTTTTAAACTTTTCATGATCGCAAAAACGGTACTTTACGAAAATCACAAAAAAAATTTTAAAATCCGTAATTTTTAAGCAATTTTTTTCAATCTTCGTACAGATTACAGATGATATTTTTTTACACACGAAAAAAAAGTTTCGTGCGATAATTTTAATAAATAACGAAGTTATTCAACGTTGAGTAAAAATTTGGTCTAATATTTAAAAAATCGCAGAAAAAAAGTTTTGGTCATTTTATTTTTTAAATGAATGGATCTAAAAGAGAAAGGCTTGAAGTTACTTAGTGTAGAATATCGATTTAATAACACGAAAATAAATTCATACGCAACGATTTAGAAATAATGTTCATAAAAACTCATAAAACTGTTCTGATGCTTGATTTTTAAAAAAAAATCATTTATTTTATAATAGATAGTTTTTAGGAATCTAAAATAATAAAATAATTTTCAGGTTTTCATTAATCAATCAATCGTTACTTAGAGTTAGCTTAAAAAGGTCTCTAGAACGTATTTTTATCCTAAATAATAGGCGATATACTTTTTATTAACAAATAATTAATTTAATAATAAAATAAGAGAAACATTCCTTTGATTTAAAAAATATATATTAATTTAAATCCATTATCAATAAATACTAATAAAAAAAATTCTACAGATAATTCTTGAAACGTTTGGGTGTTTGATTAAACATATGTAAGTGTTAAAAATCCACTTTTGGGGGAAAACCTAGTTATATGCTAACATTCACTGAAAAAAACATTAAAAAAAAAAAAAAAAATACTATTTGATAAAAATATTTAATTTTTTAAATTTTAATTTTATAGTTTTTCATTCCACTCTGTGTTAATTAAATTATTTAAACACGTATCTGCGAAAAAAAGTATATTATAAAAAATAACTTATTAATTATTTTCTAATAAAATTGATTAAAATTGCTCATTTAGCAATTAATTGTGACATGCCATTTGCTTACATAATGGTAGCACTGAAAATGAAGTAAATTTCAGATCAGTGGGGATGCAGCAAGTAAATTCAATCATTGAAGAAGTTATTCAATGTGAAGTAAAAATTGAGACTACTTTTTAAAAATTCTTTAAAAAAAAAGTTTTGGGAATTTTATTTTTTAAATGAATGGATCTAAAAGAGAAAGGCTTGAAGTTAATTAGTGTAGAATATCGATTTAATAACACGAAAAGTAATGTGTGGCGACGCAATGTCCAGTAGGAGAAAAAATTTAAGACAAGTATGAAAAGAGCGACCGGCGGGTTTCTGCGAGGCGTACACCCTCCTTCGGATTGACCACGCACGGCACTGCTGCAGTTATAGTCTTGAATGTAGCGGGAGCTCTAAGCACTCCGCCACAAGATCAGTTAACCAAGGTTTGGCTAAATGTATAATCGCGTATTTTAAATTATTTTAAAAATCATTACCTTCATTTTAAGGGCATAATTTTTACGTTACTGCTCTCAAACATCACCAACTATTTGCAAAAATAACGTACTTTGAAATAAAAAATGTACAAATTACTACTTTTTAATTTATTTCTCAGAAAAACATAAGTTTACGAAAATCACAATTTTTTTTTTAAAATCCGTAATTTTGAAGCAATTTTTTCAATCTTCGTATATGTTACGGATAATATTACTGTACACACGGAAAAAAGGTTTTGTGAGATTATCTTCATAAATGACGAAGTTATTCAATGTGAAGTAAAAATTAAGACTACTTTTTAAAAATTCTTTAAAAAAAAAAGTTTTGGGAATTTTATTTTTTAAATGAATGGATCTAAAAGAAAAAAGCTTGAAGTTAATTAGTGTAGAATATCGATTTAATAACACGAAAAGTAATTCATACCCAACGATTTAGAAATAATTTTCATAAAAACGCATCAGTTTTAACACTATTTTAAAAAATTCGAAAAAAATAGAAAATATCGTTATTTTACAAAAAAAATTATACCGTGTCGTGGCGAAACAAATGATCTTTCCGATTCTGTAATTATTTTTTGTCTAATTTCGACACCGAAAATTAGATGACAATTTTAATATGGTGGAAAACGTAAGATTACCGCTCGGCCGAAACGGAAGGGAAGTTCCGCCAAGTAAGCAACCGGCAGGAGTAAAACAATTAGGCGTTTTAAGGTTTTTAATTAATACCTTTTTAACTAATTACAATATCGGAATATAAATGGGCAATACGGCTTCCCCGGAAAATTCCCGATCTTTTGGTACCTTCCGCGACTTTCTGCGTGGTGCTGTTCGTGAGAAGATAGACGCACATAGATACGTTTGTTTACCTTCGAATTTTAATATTTAAGATGTTCTAAGTTTTCACTTCTATCGGACGTCTCTATAATTTTTAATTAAAGCTACGTATGATAACGGGAGTTTTGTAGCAAAGTTACACAAATCGTAGGCAGAAAAAGTGTGCTTTCCTAATTCAAATATTCTTGATTCTTGAAATTTTTATTAAAAGGTGCTAAGGTTAACAAAGATTTTGCATTCAGTGATCAAGTAAAATTGCTTAAGAAAGTTGTGATGCAATATACGAAGCAATTCAAAGATATGAAAAATAAAAGGAAGGAAATTAGTATCAGTGAGCGTAAAATCATTATGAAAATATGGAAAAAGTCGTCGTGATATTGCCTGATCCGTTGAACAGCAGTATTCATCGATCCAACGTGTTATTAATATCTTCAAATCTGCAGGAGTTTACACACCCAACCCTCGTTGGGTCCATCTAAACTCACAATCAGAGAAAAACCAAGTATGATAACCCTTAATGAAAAAAAATCCACTTTTAAATGCAACTCAAATAGAAACAGACATTCACGAGAAGTTTAAGAAAAACATGTGAGCGGATACTGCAAGAAAAATCTCGAGAAATGTCGGATACCATAGTCGACTGTCTTGCAGAAAGTTTTATATTGCAATGACCAATCGGCTGAAATGGATAGCTTTTGCAAAAAAACATATTCATAAATCTCCGGAGTTTTGGAGGACTGTGATATTCTCGGATGAGAGCAAATTTTGCATTTTTGGCATAAAAGGTCGTAAATTGGTGTGGATAAAACTTTCACAGCGCTTCAAAAAGTGCACTTGGAACCAACGGTAAAGCACAGCGGCGGTGTTATGGTGTGGGGACGCATGGAAAGTTAGAATATATCGAATCAATTATGAACAAATAGGATTATCTTGATGTCTTAAAAACAATTTAAAAGAAAGTGCCACCAAACTTAGCTCAAGATTGTCGTTTAGTTTCCAACACGACAATGATCCTAAGCCTACTGCTGAGATTGCGATGCTTTGGCTCCTGTATAATGTCCCAAATCAACTGCACAGGCCCCAGCAGTTACCTGGTCAGAATCCTATAGAACGGGATTTTCTGGAGTATAGGATTCGTCAACACAATACATCTAGCAAGGATATGGTGAAAAATGTTCTTATGGACGAATGAGAGAAGATAAAATCAGAAGAAACCACTAAACTTGTTAATTCAATACCTTCAAGAAGTTTACAAAAGACAGGGTTATCCAAACAGCTATTAAATAACTCATAATCCTTTTTAAATAATTTTTATAGTTACTACTAAACAGTGAACGCACAGATTTTTTTTACTTGATTTTTGTTTGTATCGCTACAAACCTGTCTTTATATAAAAAACTCTGAAAGCAAACCGAGTTTGCTTTTGTTATTCTCAATACTTAGAATGAATTAAATAAAATATAATTCATAAAAAAAAAATTCAATTTTTTTGTTGTTGTTTATGTAAGCAGTAGTAGGTGAATGCAGACTTTTTCTAGCACAAGCATATATATATATATGTATTTGGGGTTATGGCACGGAATTCTAGGGGTATTTATTGACGACACTGCTTTTGACTAATACTAACGTTTAATGTCGACACTTGTTACAGGACTACACACTACTACACAGATATATGATTAATGACGTTTAGACAAATACTTCTTCTCATACTCAACAACAGTTTCTCGGTCTTGTGTTCACTTCACAATTATCATAACACAGTTCACAATGGTAACAACGTTCTTATACAGTTCACGATGGCTTATGGAATTCAGGTGATGGATGTGTCACCTGCTCGTGACTATTCCTCCAGCATTGGGCCACTGGTCCCTACACGGTCAGTTGGATCCCGGTTGCTTTCCTTTTCAGCAGCGTTGGCTCTCAGACCTCCTCGTCGAGACCGCTCGCTCGCTGTTGGCTTGCGTCGCCAGCGCCCTCTAGAGTGCGGTGTATATGGAAATTCCCACATGTATATATGTATAAGTTCCAACTTGGGGCTCAAGACCTGACCTTGCGGGGGGGGGGGGGCAATCATTTTCTGTTACGCCACTGCCCCCCACCACACCCAAAACAAGTTCATCGTCAATCAGCATCCTCCCATCGCCCTGCAGGGGCCAGTGCTGCTCCCAATAAGAATCAATGATTTTAGAAAACAGAAACTACTTTCAAGTTATTCTAGCCATTTTTCTAAGTACAGGCTTATTTCTTCTACAATGAAGAAATTCTGTCACAAGAAGTTCTTATAATTTAATTTTGTAACTTGCAAACACGCTTAAATACAGGGTCTCCTCCAGTTTTGTTCAGTTGAACGTTACAAATATTTTTCCAACACTATTTTGTTTCAAATGAGTTATATATAAAAATTGTTCATATAATGTAAAAATTTAATCTATGCATGCATAATTATAGTAAATAATAATCATAAGATTAAAAAGAATTAACTTCTTAAAATCTGTACAAAAGATAATGGAAAAGTGTTGTATAAAATGAACTATGATGTTAATGAGTTTGTAGAGAAATGTCAATTCATGTAATTTGTTTTAAACTACTATTAGTTAAATATTAATGTTAACAGCTTTAACTTCAATGTTTGCAACTGTTTTAAAATAAAATACATATAAACTATGTATAAAAGGTGTTTATCAAATTTTTTTACAAATGCATTACATCATATAAATAAACATATGCTGGGTTATACTTAAAATAATTGTATTTACATTAGAATGTACAAATGGTTATGATGCAAAAGGAATTTTCTCTCGGATACTTATCTTCGATATCGATAACGCTTGAAATGGAAATACAATTGAAATATATTGTTGTGGAATTGACATCTAAAGCCTCTCTTGTATGAATATTCCCATTCACGATTCACAATTTTGAATGCAATTGTTTCATAAGGAGGTCCAGCTTTGAATTTCAATATAGCAAAATCTTTGTTGTCATCACAAGGGCTTAAACTGTACTCGGGTGTCTTGGACTTGTCAATCAAATCAGGGTAAAAAATCTGCAAAATAAAAATTAGTTAAAAGACAGTTTCTAATTTCTTTGATTCACAATATTAATTATCTAATGTACAAAAGAAATAATAATCACTTCTTCCCCAACAGAACATGTGTTTGAGCTGCAAAAGATTACAAAATTACACACTAAAATTTCTTTTTTTTTCTTCGCATTTTAGTATCTTATCCCCCCCAATACCTAATAAGTATGCCAAAATGTAATTTATATTAAGGAAGAAATAAACTGAATTTCCAACAAAAGTTTTTATACTGTTTTACTCTATATATCCCTTAAATAATCCATATTCTTAAATAAATAAAATTAAATATTTTTTTAAATGGCAGCTTAATGCATCAGTTGCAAAAGAAAAATTAAAGAAATAAGTTAAAAGTTTTTAGTCACTTCATTTTTATACACTGCTCTTTTTCTTCTTTTAAATTTAAAACTCTTTTTTAAGAATACTTATTAATTAGTACTAGTAGGGAACATTTTATGATATTTGAAAAAAATAGACTTGTCTATCTTATGCTTGTTTCATTGTTTAAAGAAAGTATAAAATGAATTAAATCCTGTTTATGAAACTACAAACTCAATTATTAGTTTTAATCCATCATATTCACTGATTAATAATTTACCTACAATCTAAATAAAAGAAATACAAAGATTATTTCAAATTATCTTTTCAGTTTGATAATCTTCAATAGAAATTAGTTCAAATACATTAATGCAAACCAAAAGAGTATTAAAATTAAAGGGAAATTTGAAAATTGATAACATAAAAAAATATATTGGATTCAAAAAATTACATGGAAGAGAGATTCAAAAGGACAAAAACATTTTATATTACATCTTATTTTATTTGAATAAGTTTATGTGAATTATTTCATATACTTTCTACATACTAAATTACATTTTGCATTTTTCAACCTACAGTGCTTCTTAACTGTAACTACGGTAAAAAAATATTTTTCTGGATTGCAAACTATTATCGCATTAATACTTCATTGTTTAATATGTTACATAATTTTAAACATTTTTAATACAAAACAAAATTTAACCCTGAACAAATTGAATGTTAGGTAACAAAAATATTGAAATAATATAGATAATTTATTTACTTTACATATATTTACCAATTTACCACAAAAAAAAAATACAAAAAATAAAATATAATTTAAAAAACTAAAAAATACACTTTTTTAGTTAATCAAACTAAGTTGTAACTTAATCTTTTAGACGCCAAAAGTGGGCGGGATGGGATCTGAAAATGAGAAATCGTTAATCCTGATCAGGACATTGTAGCAAAATTATTGTATTGTCATCAGTCCTTGACAAGTGAGCAAAATTTCGAATTCATCTGACCTTTTAAAGTGGGTAAAAATTGAGTTGCATACAAGTGAAGCTTATAAAAGCTTGTTAAAAAATAATTTCAATGATTGAAGGAAGTAATTCTAGTATGAAATAACTAATAAAATATTCCTTATAATTCTTTTATGTATATTGACCTCACATTTTAATGCCTTATCTAGAAATTATAAGGATGCATCATTAACACTACCATTTTTTCATAAACCTTACACATGGCCCATGTTTCAGTGTACCCACATTTAAGTCATTTTACACTTTTTTATATTATTAAAAAAAAATTTAAGAATTTTAATTTTTAGTGTGTAGTTATTTTGTCATAGTGTGATGAATAAGATATCAAAATGCTCAGTTTTTCTTTCTTTGCCATTTGCATTTAAAAGAGTCTTTGTATAAAGCAAATGGATTTATAGGCAATGCAAAAAGATCTAAAAATTTAAAGTAGAGGTATTATGCTTAACTAATATACAATTGTTTTACATATATATTTCTATATTTAGAGTGCATTTTCTAAGAATTTTACATTTTTTAGTCATTACTATTAAAAACCAAGTAAGTATGCATTAAACAAATCAACAAAAACTGTGAAAAAATAATGAATTGTCTTGCACATCCCATTGCATTCATAATTCAAATAGCTCAATATACACAAGAATCATTATACATAATTATATAATTTTTGAAATAAATTAGCTACTGTAAAATCCCGGTGCATAATGCACACTTTTAACAAAAAATAAAATCAAAATTTACAGGTGTGCGTTATACATTGGAAAAATTAATATTACATAAAAATTAGAGCTTTGAAAATAAAAAAATGAGCATTGGGAAAAAAATATACCTCTACATAAATTAAAATACTGTTTATTTAAAAGAAATGACATTCCTTGTGAACTTAAAGGGTTGTAGTTTTAGAAGAACACTATTTTTTTCTAAAGCCTGAAATAATACCTCGAATAAATGATTTCAAAACATAAGAGTATTGCACATGTACATTTCAGGTTTCTTCGTAATAAAGAGGGGATGGGTTATATAGTGAATATACCTAAAAATTAAAAATTTCACCATGAATGTGTAGGTGCACATTATACACTGGGTTTTACGTTATTTTTTTTCCAGAAATACGCAACATTACTATCACATTGAACTTACATTAAATTTGTAACCTTGTACAATCTTTGGCGGAGGATTTTCAATGTCATAATGAGTTTGATTGTACTTATTCCATTCAAAACCCTGTAAAGATATTCAAAAAATTAGTCTAGCCAAGTTTTTAAAAGTACAATTAAAAATATATGTAATGCAAATTTATAGAATGTAAACAATGTAAAATTTTAAACTGAATCTTACCGTATGAACACGATTAAAATATCTAGGTTTTCTGGGTCGATATTTATCAGCCCAAATATAGCTCTTCTCAATACTTTGTTCTACACTAAAAACAGCTTCATCAGAATCCATTCCTTTCCTGGCTATTTGTTCAAAAGCTTTCTCTTCTGCAGTCAAGAGGTCCTATGGAATATAAATATATATTTAAAATATGTACAACAATTTTTCCAGTGCAAAGTAAAAAAAATTATGCTAGGTGTAAAATGTTTATCTAAACTTCTATAATTTGTTGAGAATAGAGGGAAAGGATTGCAAGTTGTTCTATTAATATCTGCACCCTAAAGTTTTGAAAGGTAATGTAAACACCATTTAAGGCTGGGACGGGCCAAAAAGATAAATATTAAGATCATGGTGTGTAAATCTGGCCATATATAAAAGTCTTTAAAAATAATCACTCATTATTGAATTATCATTTAATATAGCAATTCACTTATTTAACGAAAATTGCCATTACTTCTTTAATAATTCAATGCTTTATTTACATAATAAAGCATTGAATAATAATAAATCCCTCTAATAATAAATGTACATTTTAGTATGAGTACAGTATTCCTTCTATTTATATGGTTTCCTTTCAATCATATTTAGTTAAACACATTTGAGCTATCAGAGCTCAGAGGTCACCACAATGCAGAATGTAAAAACAAAAATTCAATAGCAAGCTTCCTAGTACAATTTATCTTGCAATCAAATAAACTCACTTATGTCACATGAATCAGAAAAGCAAGTATCTATTACTAAAATGATTAATAAAAGGGTAAAAATCCTAACAAAATAAGAAATGAAATTTAAAATTATCCAGTCATTTAAAAAAGTTAATGTAGTTGCTCAATCGAAAACTTGAATAAACAATTCATAAAATTATAAGAAATGCAGAGCTTATTAAAATGGCAACAAAAGAAGCAGTACTATTAATAAACATTTATGAACTGTTACCATGAGACAAATTATCCACATTAATAAAGAGATTAATGTACTATAATAATACTATACATTATATATGGGTAACAATCTGACAACAAATTTTAATATGCATAGTTAGAAGTTTTTCCTTCACTTAAATATTTCTATATATTATAAATCAATATTTGCATAAATGTACCTGGCATGCTCTTCAACACAAACATCTATAACTTATTTATTTTTCATTGCTAATTTGCCTCTAATATAAACATGAGCACTATTTAGATAATTATATTTAAGTATACATGCAGCAATGAATGAGATCCTTTATACACACATTTCCAATAAATTAGCATTTACTGCTTGTCATAAATATTAATTACAATAATTTAACATTGAGGCTTTCATACAAAAAAGTAAGAATCTAGATAACTTTTTATATCATATAATTTTTAATTCTTCAAATAAACAAAGTAAAAGAAAAAATATTTTGATCTGTGATTGGTGTAATTAAATCCTTATAATTCTTTAATATTCAGTTTTTATGTTTGTTAAGATAACATATGAAACAATTGATGAATTTACATTAATCAAACTTAACTTTTTTTTATTTGGCTTATAATAAATAAGCTTACCTTTTAAAATTTTATTTATTTATTTTTAAGGTTTTGCTTATTTTTTTCACTAAAATTATTGGAGGTTTTGTAAATTTGCAGGAAAAAAATTATCATTTATTTTCTATTTGTAAACAATAAAAAGAATAATTTTACTAGAAATTTTAAGAGAAAAACTAAAATTTATTTGGTTGAAACAATAAATGGTATGATAATCTTTAAATCTTTGTGGCAAGTCAAATAACAACAAAAACATATTTTTGAAAAATATAACTTTTTATAAATCACATTTCTAGTATAAATCATCATAATTTATTTAGAAGAAATTATACTGAAAAATGACAGTAAAACAAAAATCATTTAAAGTATTACATATACTCAAAATAATCTCTCTCTCGCTCCCAAAAAATATCCTAATGCTACTCAAATTGAAAATAAAGAGCATATATAAATCAAAAAATGCTGAAAATAAGTACATTGCACAGCATAAGTAAAAAACATTAAAATGGTTTTTTCAGAAGATTTTGTTGAATAAAAGTTTCAATATAATAAATATCCTATAAAAGTTTCAATATAATATCCTAAACCTTCAAATTAAGAACCACATTATACTTGTTTTTTACTTATGAGTCAATTGTTAATCAAAAATTGAAATACTGATTCATTTTGATGTAAAAAAAATCAAATTTTTTTTCTTTTAATAAAAATTAAAAGGCAAATTTTTCTCAAAATTTCTCCTTTTTTTTTTTTTAAACAAAAAATTAAACATAAGGTTTACTTTAATCCAGAGAAATAATTTTTATGATCAGTTTTAGCTCCCCTTCCCCTTTTTTCTGATCATATAGATATTGATAAATATCAAAGTAAATAAAAATAGAACTTAAAAAAGAATACCGTATAAGTTTGTCGCTTGGTTAAACTCTGCTGCATGTATTCTAATTTGGCAGTGTCTTCCAAAGGATCTGTAAGGATTACTCCGGGTTCAACTTTACTGTATTTTATTAAAGTTGGACTATATCTACCAGAATCATACACTTCCACTACATGCTTTACAGTTTCAGACCTAAAAACATAAGATGGATTAATAAGTTATATACGTAGCTCTTTGACACTAATTCTAGTTAAATCATCAAAAAATTTTATACTTGAATATATAATTAAAAAAAACACTTGATTTTAGATAAATCAACCCTTTAAAGCAGCAAAAAAATTAAAAAATGTATTCAATATAAAATTTAAAACTTATATGTTTTAAAACATTGGTGTCTAAACTATGACTGCTTGTGGGCCGCATTGCAAAAAAACTTTTTGTCTGAGCCGCACACACAACATTTTTTTTAACAAATTGAGGAAATAATTAACTATGTAATTTTATTAAAATAAGTTATAAGTTTTTTTATTATAAATTTCTTTAACTTGAATTAGACATGAATAAATACATATTTATTTTAAATTTGTAAAAGTTCGATTTACATTTAGTGTGGATTTTGTAAAGATGGAAAAAAATCAAGTTAATGAGATAGATGAGTTTGCTTTTGTGTTGAACAAGCAAATCAATATCAGGTTAAATAAACGAAGTTGCAATTTTTAGTCCATTTTCAAGGTGTTTGTTAGTGATCTTTGTCCTACTTTTGTTTTTTGTATGCTTCATTCTTGAAAATAATTGTTCACAAATATAGATAATTGCTAAAAGTTTAAGACATTAATAAAGCAAGATTGTGAAAATGAGGATATTTATCGTGGGGCAGGTAATCTTTATGAAACTCCAGTATATATATAAAGGAAGATACTCAAATTTTTCTTTCAGTTAGTTGAATGTCACTTTGCAGTTCAATGCATTCCATTTGAAGATTTGAAGGTTATTTATTTATTTTTAGAGAAAACAAGGTAGAAAATATGCTGAAATACTCTTCGTTTTTTCGAAAATCTTGAAATCTTCTTTCAAACTCTTGAATTAAATCGAAAATTAATGCAGCATATTTTACATAGTTTGTGCAACTTATTGTTTCGTGTGCAGCCAAAGTAGCGTAATGTGTCAAATCTTTTACTTTTATTTGATTGTGCCAAAATTTTAACTTTTCTTGGAACGCTGTTATTGTTTTGAACATGTTATTAATAAATTGATTTTTTCCTTGAGGTCTCAAATTTAAATCATTTAAATATTCTGTTATATCTACTAAAAAAGATAAATCTAAAACCCAATCTTCGTCTTCAAATTCAGTCACAGGTTTCCTTTTTGTTCCCATAAATAATTGTATTTCAATTCTCAAATCGTAAAATCTTTTGAGCATTTTCCCCTTAATGAGCATTGTACTTCTATATGATAAATAACAGTAGGAAATTCAGTGCCCATTACCTTAAGAAACTTGAAATTGTCTATTAATACATCTTTTTGCTCTTTTAAAGTTAATGGTTTTTATAACAACGCTTAATATACTTTCCATTTTTAAAATTTTTAAAAATGGAAATGATGTACAATACAATGTATCCTGATGTACAATACAATGATCTGCCATCAAGATCATATTGCTGGCAGCGACGGCTTCACTATTAACCATTTTAACGAGTCTCCCATTTATACCAACCACGGCAGGAAATATCGATTGTATATGAAAAATATTGCAAACGTTGATTTTTTTAAATAAAAATGTAAATTTAAATAGTTTTATAATTTTCATTTGGGCCACATGCGGCCCGTGGGTCGCACTTTAGACAAGCATGTTTTAAAACTTATAAAGTAATACCCCCCAAAAATACAAAGGAAGCATAGCAGAAAGAACATATAGTATTATCATTTAACAAAATAAATACAAAATCTGTCACTTAAGTAAAAGTTGTACTCCAATATAATTCAATATGATTTGAAATACAACTTTTTTTTCAAATTAGTTCAAGTTATTTAAATTACATCTTTTAAATGAAACTATGAACTATCACTAATTGTTCAGATAATATCTACACCCCCCCCCCCATATATATTAAGCATTTTACATATATGTGATGCCTAAAAGCTTATAGCCAATAAAACTTTTTAACATATTTAAATTTAATAGGCTAAAATTAATAACAATTTTTTAAAAGTTCAAATCTTTTAAAAACTAAACTCTACAACAAAGTTTTAAATTGGCTTTCATTAACAAACAGGTGAGAAACATATCACAGGTAAACATCATATGTACACAAACAATAAGTAATAAAAAAGTTCAAAACTTATGAATAATAATAACAACAAATATAATTTTGAAAATGCATTCAACTAGTTAGAATCTACAAACAGTTCACAGATTGAACAAGATGAATTTTTAATATATTATCAAATAACTAATGAAATAGCTTTAAAATTTTTGTCATGAAATTATTTATAAACAACATAAAGAAATGTGATGTACTACTACATATTGCATGTAGTATATAATAAGTATGACATAAAAGTTTAATTTAAAAAGGAAGACACTAAAATGGTGCTCAAAAATTTAAATTATCTAATAATTAAAATATAACCGAAACAGTTTTGAAAATTGCTATTTTACTTGTCACAAAGTTTTTATGTGTGTTTCTAATTTACAATGCATACTATTCAATTTTGACACTAACATAGATATACAGAAGCGTATATAAATATATATTATATTTTTGAGCTACAGCTTTCCAAAATCATTTCTTCTTTTTAGAAATAAAAGATGGGGGGGGGGGATCCTCTCTTTGCACAAACAAGTACATTTAAAAAAACTTTTAGCAAAAAAACAAATATAAGAAAATTAAAAGAGGTGGGACATAAGAAAATAAAAATAAAATATAATCAAATTAGCAAAATAAAATTTAGTTTTAAAGTTACAGTGATATAAAACAAATGCAAATCTAGACATTTAAAGCTACATAGCATGTGATTTTATACTCTCTATATAATTTAAAATATGTAAAAAAATATGTACGAGTATATATTACAAAATGTTTTCTCACATGAATTTTACAAAGTAGTAAAATTTATAAAATCTGTGAATGATGTAGCTAGAATTAACCAAGTATATTATTCATAAGCAATAAACCTAACATAAAAAACATACGTCACAATTAGATTCTAATTGGTTCTTCCTACTCATAAAAAAATATTTGTGGCATTTGCAAAGATAAATACAATGCCTTACAAAAGATGTTATATTTTCCAATTAATTACTTGACTCCAGTAGTCTTCAATAAAAAAAATCCAAATGAAACTTATAAATATGTATTCAAAACTAACATTTCCTTGAAGTTTGTATAATTACAGGTACATTATCTATAACTCATCCTAATCATTAAAAACTGAAAATTTTATTTATATATAATAAACTTTATTTTTTAACACTTTCAACACTTTTTAAAGTTATAATATAAGAAAAGAATATTAAAATGTTTTATCTTTACGTATATGCTTCTAACTAGATTTTGAATATTCTATTATTTACTATCTTGGGTTCCCATGAAATAATTTTACACTCATTAATTAAAACAGTGCCTTGCATAACTAAATAATTTTCGAATGGAAAATGCACCATTTAGCAATTGTGGGAAAAAATACCTATAATGAAGGAGAGGAAACAATTTATCAACAGATTCGATATTAAACAGATGCTCCTAAATTTTATGTTGTAAATTCATGAAAAATACACAGTATTTCTCACACAGCTATAATCATTTTAATGTCATTCAGAACAATGTGTTTAAGTGAAATATATTTCTTCACGTAAGTGGCTACAAAAACAAATCAAATGCATAATATGAAATGTAACAGCAGATAATTTCAATAGATATAGACTTCGACAATTTGCGAGAAAAAGCAAACGCATATCCCAGTTACTAAGTATAATGCACGAGTAAGTAACACTTGGATCACAAATTAATAATATTAATGAATAAATTATATTAAAAAACTAAATTAGAATTTAATATTAAATGCAATTATTGTTTTATTGCCTTCACATGAAGTACCTAAAAAGATAATCTACTTTAAATATTATTTTGAGATATATTTTTCTAAGTATGTATGTGGAATGGGGTTCCACAAAAACATCTTCAAGTTCTAGTGGTTCTGTGAGTTGAAAAAGTTTGAAGACTACTGCTTTACTCTAATTTGGTTTTTATATATTTTCATAACTAAAATATGGGATGAAAATAATATAGCCTTTTACATTGATAAAAAAATTTTTTTTAATAAACGATATTGTGAAAATATTTGAAAATTATACTTACTGTTTTTCATTACTTGTAGTTTCTTCAATATGTTGACTGCTTTCTGATGGTACATTAGACTCTTCAGGTTCTTTTGATGTTGATGCAACAGGAGAATTGTCATTGGTAGTTTCTTTTACTTCAGGCTCAGCTGATGTAGATGGTGTTTCAGTAGCCAGTTTGTTATTAGAGACACATGGAAACAGAGGTGTTGCTTGTTGTACTCCTTGCTAAAAGAAAATAATAATAATCATTAATTTCATATAGTAATGTATTTTCCATATTGCAGTATTTTTATTTGATTAAAAATTTAACATTTTGTGTAAGCACATATTTGGGAAAAATTTTCATAACTAAGTAACTCGGCAATCTAGTTAATTAAAAATTATCTATAAACACTTTAACATGAAAATTCTCAAATATTTTCATTATATTTGCATTAATAAAACTAAAAATACTTTCAATTAAATCTTTTTAGAAGACATGATCACATAACCTAATTTACAAGAAATTAATCAGTAGAAATAATCACTAAGGGAAAAAAAGTATAAATTCAGTTTAAGCAGGTATATCTTAAAAATTCAAAATTTAATTAGCAAGTAATTTTTTAAAATTAATATTATATTGAGACTGAACAGTAGAATATAAGTATAAACTTTAACCATGTTCAAATGATAAGGACATTTAATCTGAATATCACAAATCTTTGAAATTTAGTTAGATTCTAAATGCAAGAGCTTCATTGTATCCACAAACTTCTTAAGATTATTTTAATGAACTTTCATTGATTCAACATTTATAATTTTGAATTTACATACATACTTTAAGTACACATGAAAGGATTAAAAGATATGCTAATTCTATACATTGTATAGATTATTAGCACATTTCTTTCATTACATGCCAAATACTTTTATAAAAATTATATCACATTAAAAATCAGAAATTTACTGCAAAATATTTTAATTTATACCATGTTTGTATCAAACTTCTTAATTTATTCATTTATAAGGTAAATTTTTTTTTAAACACCTTATATACTTACATGTTATTAAATACAGAATTTTATAATTATATAAATGCATTTATAAATTCTTACACTTTTTTTTAAAAAAAATAACTTTTTTTTTATAATAAAGAAGAATTATTTAATTTTGAATAAATAAAATTTGAATTAAGAAATTACACTTTTGATATAAATTAATTGTTTTATAAATGGAAAAACATATGCAAGTATATATATATTATTTTTAAACTTTTATAATATAAATATAAAAATTTTAAGGATTTTTGCTTAAAAAAAGAGAAGGCGAAAATTCATCTCAATAAATGTATGATAACAATATCACCTCCATTCATGATGCCATAAATAATTCTCATAAAATATTATCAACTGTCAATTTAACTGCAAAAATAAATCCTTCACAACATTATATAAAATTGACATATAAAATACTTTTTAAGGTTTTTTGTTGTTGTTGTTATTTACCAACTTAAGCTTAAATTTAGAACAAGTTAAATAATCTGTTCAATCGAAGAAAATTAAGCCACATCCACTAAAACATTGATACAAATATATATATATATATAACTGATTAAAATAAAATAGGGTATCACTTTTGAGAGATTAATATTTAATGTATACTGAAAAATCACTTAGACATTTTTTGTGTGTGTTTTGCAATAAAATATTTACCTCTTCTTTCAATTTAAATAATTTGTTTCGCAAATTTTCTTCATGCCTTTCTCGTAGCCTTGCTCTTGCCATGTATGCATTTAATCTTGAAAGTAATGTCTCCCAATAGCCTATACAAATAATAATAATAATATCATATGACAGTGAAAAATTAAAAACATTGGCAATTTACATCAATCATATAAGAATAGCTTACTAATATCCACTCCCTCTTCTGTTGTTTTCTTCTTTATCTGACGATACATTGCTTGTAGCTGTTTGGGTGTTTTCCCTTTGAATATTGACACAATCTCTGAGCTAACTGCTGTGTTGATACTTTCTCTGTGTCCTAAAATCAAAATTATCATTTAAAACTTTTATTATGCTAATAAAAAGTACTGTAACATTGAAACCAATACTTCTAATTTTGTGAGAAGTTTCTTCCATGGACTGGAAACTTAAAAAAGCAATATTAACAAAAAAATATATATATAATTAAATCTGCCTTTGTTACAAATTTTATAAATCTTTAAACTCAAACTTTACAAAAAAAAGATTCAAGCATAACCACTAATACACTGTTAACTACCCCTAGCTTTAATATATTAAGAGACCTCCAAGGGAATAAATATTAGCATGTACTTTATCGAAACAGAAAAAATACTTCATGTGAAGTAAAATAGTTTCAAAACATTCTCAGAAATTTTCAATTTATAGAATATGTGAACAAAAGTTCCTTATGTCTCAAGACAATTAATTAATAGCTATTCTTATGCTACCATATTCACATATATTTTCTTATATATGCCTGTAACAAAAAACTTAATCACAAAATCACTTTTCAGTTAAGTTTTTAATGATGCTTCAACTATCATACTTGAATATTCTGATTAAACTTTGAACACAATCATAAAAAGAAAACGTTTTATTTAAATATTTGGAAAAAAAAATGTAGATTTTAAATTGATAAGAATTTTTTTTTATCAGAATTTCAAAAGCTAGCAAATGATATTTTTAAGAGATTTCACACACAAGCATTGTTTTTCAACAACAACAACAAATTTTTCACTCAAACTTTAAAAAAACAATCTAGTTAGAATGAAATTAAGCTACTAAGTATACATTGATACATTACAATAAAGTTACTTTGAAAATTATGTAAATTTTTAAATTGCACATACAAAATGATTATTAAATTAATATTCTACTATATAAAGTTCATTTTTAAGAGTAAAATATAAGATGCAAATTTTACCATACTTTAATTTGTATTCTGATTCTGATTTATGATACAAAATATAACTATCATGAACATGAAAATACTTATTTCCTTATCAAAATTGAGTTTTGACTTTAAAATAAAATAAAATTTAATTTTAAGAGTCATACCATCAGAATTATCACAAAGCTTGTGAATTTCATCATCAACAATGATTTCCAGATCTTTCCAATAGTCATAATTTTTACCATTTTCAATACTTTTGTATACTTTAATATCTTCCTGGAGATCTTCAAGATCTTCTCTTTTAAGACCCTGAAAGAAAAATTATAGTTGATATTCAGTATATAAAATATGGCACAAAATAACAAAATATAGAAATAAAAAAAATTAAAGACAATCTAAAAAATAAAGTTTCATTTATATATATATATACATACAATCTAAAAATAAAAATCATATGCATAGAAATATACATCATTCAGCTTTTTTAAGTAAATACCTCTTGTGAATTATCTATAGTAATCATAAAACTACAATGACTAATTTTGAGACATTAATTTAAAAAACTTTTTCGCATGCATTTTTAAATAGTTAACAAAGATTTTCTACAGTTGCATGGAATGGTAATTTATATGAATGCATTATGAACTTAGTTCTATAATAAGAATTAAAAAAAAACAATAAATTTAAAGCATGAATTCTCCTTTTAACAAAATGAACATTAAATTCACTATAAATACAATGCAAGGAATATAAATATTGTACACAGTGTCAACTATTTACTTTTCGCAACACAATTCACTAAAATCTTAAGTTTTGTTAACAAATTTTATAAAAATGAATTTCAGAAAAATGATAAGGTTCTAAGACATTTTACATACAGGTAAGATCGCAATTCTCATAGGTTACATATTTTTACTGCTGTTTCTTTGGGAAGAATAAGGCTTTTTCAGCAGTAAATATCTAATACACAATTTAATACTGAAAGAAGCGTTTCTAAATGGGATTCAATATTCAATGATTTAAATAAATCAGAGCCACACAAGTGACTGACAACAATAGAAAAGTAATAAAGACTGCACAAAACACTTTCATCATGATTTAAAGCCTATTGTTAGATAAACTAATGTAGATTAATATGTAAAATAGTATATATCAATCAACCAATACTTTAATAACTGAACAAAAATGCCTTTAAAAAATACTTTACATTTAAGTAAATATAAGGTTCATGCATTTCCACATTGAAATCTTCTTCTTCCGAACTGATATATCTTGCCAACAAATCAATAGGTTTGGCTGTAAAAAATAATTAAAGAACATGATATAATAAACACATAATAAAAGATTTTTAAATAAACAAAAGAAGATTCAGGATTTCAAGAAACTAAAAGCACAAATAAGTTATAAAAACTTAAGATTGTTTTCAAAACTTTTGGATTATTTTGAAAGTAATAGCACAAAGTTTAATTTACTATGAAAGTTCCAATGGAAAAAATATTCAAGATTATATACATATAATCTTGAAAATTATATGCAGCACTGTTTCCCAAAAAAATACTGGTAAATTTCAAAATATTATTTAACAATAAGAAGAAAAACAGATCATATTGATTTTCTAAATTGAGGGTTTTAGAAAAATCCTGAGCACAAATATTGGGAAATTTTGCATTCAATAATGAAATAAGCATGAAGGAGGAAGTTTCCTGCATGTAATATTTTTTTCATGTGAAAATTAATAATTCTTTCTTATAATCTATTACAAATATTTTAATCATTCTGTAATCAATGATTAGCACATAAAATAAAGTTTACAGAGTGAACAAAATGTCACTGTACAACAAACAAGGAAATAAAAAGATTTATAGAAAGGGTCAACAAAAAAATTATAAAGCAATACAAAAAAATCAGACAAATATATATTTGGCTTTAAAACGAATGAAACCATTTAGTACTTGTATTAGTTACCTATTCTTTTTAATTCATCTTGCCATGATTTGAAACATAATTAAATAATATTTTAGCCTTCATTCAAATTAAATTTAGCAGAGGTTTAAATATTTGAATGATAACATTAAAAAAGCCAAATACATAATTCAGCTAAAAGAAACAAAAGTCCCCTCCCTCTTTAGAATGCAACAATTATATGCATATATCAAATTTATTAACTATTTATATATCTAAGGCAACTGGATTTAAAAAAGAAATAATATATTAAAAAAATTAAAGTATAAAGACAGATCAGGGTCTTACACAAAACCCTGGTGTAAGAAAAGTTTTGCAAAGCTAAATGTATTTTTAAAAAAACACACCTTATTTTAACTGTTTAGATAACAATATCTGTCACTCATTTATCAATAAATCTGTCTTTATACTTTTGCCTTTACTATTTTATTTCTTTTATAAAATCCAGTCGCCTTAGATATATGTGTGTGTGCATGCAATGATTTTCTATTTCAATTTTCTTGAGAAGGAATCTTTTTAAAATTTGTTATGGTCCTGAATGCTTCAAGACATTGTGTGCTATACTTAATTCTTTTTATTTACCTAATGGAAATATAATTTAAACTGCAGTTTTTACTCTTGAAAAAATACCATGTGATCTAATTTTAGGGTGAAAGGATACAATACTGCATTAGCCACCAGATCTGATCAAACAATTTGCTAAAATCCATAAATCATGAGTAAAGAGCATTCTCAAACTTCCAAATACAGGAGTATATAAGTTGATATCCATTCAAATGAAGGGCATGAACAGTTGCTGTTTGTGTATAATGCTTGTTCATGTAATTTATCAATAAAGATTGTAAATAAAGTGATAATTGTGAGCAACTTGGCTGAAAAAAACCCATCTTAAAGTAAATTTCAATGAACTGAATGCATTTTGAAGCAGAATGTTATATACATATATAATAGTATTGTGTACTTATATGTATGCTGTGTGTGTACCCCCCCCCAAACTTGTATATATACAGAGTCGACTCTCGATAATTCGAAGTAAAAGGGTCCAGGGAAAAACTTCGAATTATCAAGAGGGTAAGAAAAAAACCCTGAAGTTTTTTTTCTAACAGATTTAAATTTTAAACTATGTAACAAAACAACATATGTTTAAAATTACTCTAAAATATTTTTCAAAAGTACATATTATACAGTATAAACATTATATAGAATACATTTAAGCAGTAATTCTCTTTCACGCCCCACCAAATCTCTTCCATTCCTCATTGGAAATGAAATCGCTTAGCACCCGGTTCCCTCTGACACTATCCCCAACACCACTGGTTCTTCAAGGCAGAATCGAATGTGGCCCATGCCCCATTTGGTTTCAAATGCTATAAGTTGCACAAATGAGCCATAAATAGTTATGTCAGTCCGACATGAAATACACAATCCTATGCACACATCTCTTCTAACAATAGCGAACCATCCTTTCTAAATACATGAGCAGCAAGGCCATGTGTTAAGCAAAAGATATACAGTTGACAACAGGTGCGGCCAGAACTGTCCACTAGAAGAAGGAAGGCAATAAAAGTGTCTTTTTGCCTGAGGAACCAGGAAACACAAAGAATAGGTAGCAGACAGATGATCATCAAAGGGGCTGCGTTACAGAGGAGACACACAGAGACAATACAACACAATACATGTGAGCTCCAACCTGTTTGCTATAGGACTCTAGATAGTAAGTGTTCAAATTGCTGAGAGTTTTAATTATAAGAGTTATAGCTTCGAACTATTGCAAGTTGTAGTCTGTCCAGCCACAGATTTTACTTCAAAATATTGAGTGTACCAAAATGTATTGCTTTAGTTTGAAATATCAAGAGTTTTTCTAGGGGCTGAGCATACACTTCAAATTAGTGAGAGGTTCGTATTATCGAAAGTTCAAATTAGCGAGAGAGTCGACTGTATATATAACCAGCATTTTAATCTGAACATTCCCACTCTTAACAAGTAATGAGAACTTTTAAAAATGCAATAGTGACAAAAATAAGTTCTCTAAACAAACATAATTTGCTTCAAATAATTTTAATTACAAAAATTCATACCTCTTCCTTCCTCAATTCTAATTTTCGAGCGCAACTTTGCCTGCTTCAAATGGAACTGTAAAGAATCAATAGAAAGAGGATCAATTTACAGTTTTTTCACTATAACACTAAAGTATTTATAATGCATTATTGTAAAGCTTTTAAACAATTTATAAGTTTTTTCATTAAGGCATCATAAATTTTAAACATGCTTACTGAATCTTCTTGCTTTTCCCATTCACTAAACTGGGCAGCTTCTTTTTGACGTTGTATTCTTGTCTAAAAAAATATATTAAAATCCATGAAATAAAAATGCAGATTTAACAGAAATATTCTTTGAAAAAAATTTATTTCCTGGCAAATATTTCTAAAAAGTAACTTTTGACTAGTTTTGAAATCCACTTCAAGCTATTCAAGGATAACTAAAAAAATTTTTAAAATTGTATCTTTCAGAAATAGAAATCATGTATATTATAATGTATTTCTATTAATATAACAATACTTATATAAAATCTATTTTATTCCAAAGTAATTTCAACAATTATTAAAATATATTAATGTCATCATTAATTATCAAAACTATATATACTTAATATATTGATGAATTCAATAATAATTTGGATGAGAATATATATAAAATATTGTAAACTAACAATTTCAAAAATTTTTAACTGAAATTCACACATGTTAAGGAATAATTATCAACGATCTTTCTACAACAGCAATTTCTTTAAATATTAGTTTGTTTTAAATTGATGGAAACAATCATATAAAAAATATTGTAGACACTGATTTCTTACATGAAATTGCAATTCCAGAAACTATAAAATTATTTAGATTGAAAAAAATATTACCATTTTCAAAATAATGAATGTAAATGACTGTGTTCTTGAAAAGAAAATATTGTGAGACTTATAAAGCTTGTTCAGACAATACTTTTTTAAATATAATTTTATAATATTAATCATACATATAATATGATTTCTTACCAATTCTTCTTCCCTCATCTCCCGCTCTTTTTCACGCTGCATTCTTCTCAATTTTACTTTTTCAAGTTCATTCTGTAAAAAAAAAAATATTATTCTATTAAAAAAACAATTCATAAAACTTATCAATAAAAAATAAGTAAAAAGCAACAATTTGAAGTCTAAATTAGATTAATTTGTTGAACTTATCATGAAACATAAAAAACTGCTTTTGTTTTCAAAATAAAAGTATCTGTTACATACTTTATTTTGTTCTAATTTTTGTTTATTTCTCCTTTCCATTTCTTCTTTTGATAACTTATGCAATCCTTCCTTTTCCAATTTCTTTTTCCACACAAAACCATTCAAAAGATTTGTATCACCAAAAGGATTGTCTGTATTTGTATAACCCTAGAAAAGACATTTTGTTCAACAGATTAAAATTCACAAAAATAAATTAATGAGTATAAAAAAAAATTAAAAGATTTTCCTTTATATCAAAATTTAGACATTACAAAAAGAAAAATATTAAAAGAATTAGTTTTAATAATATTTTACAATTTTAAAACATTGGAAAAGAATAAAACTTCATATCATATTTCACAGAATTCTGAAATAGTAATAGCATGTACTATACTGTTTGAATTAATTGGGACAAACATGTTTTTCTTGTTTGAGTTGGTATGTAATTACTAGTGATGTCCTGAACCACCTCAAACCCGTTATATCTGACTTTAGGTAGTGTGACAGATCGAGTTGTGAGCCTTTCAGTGAGGCAGCTGGTAAATTCAATTTTGCGTTCTGTATAAGGTGTGTTACTTTTACTTGTTCAAAGATGTATATTACTCCAGGAACCGTTCTAAAATAAATCGCTCTCAATGAACACACTTCTATGACTGACAGATATAGCTATAGCAGTTGGTGTGATCAAATTAAGTGTTTTAAAAACAATTCAAAATTCTGGATCATCATCTCCAAAAAGAAAAGAAAAATGTGGGTACTAGTGGAAAACTACTTTAAGAATTGATAAAATTAAAATAAGAAGTAGCAAAATGAATCCAAGAAAAAAAGCATAGACCTCTGAAGGGATTTATTGGATAATGGTGTTGAAATGCATATCTCAACTGCACGGAAAAGGCTTCTGGAAGGTGGCCATAAGGCAACAAGACTGAGGGAAGAAAACCATTTCAGAAAATGATGAAAAAACCTTTAGCACGGGCCAAAAAATACCGATCATGGACTGTTGATGGCTGAAAGAAGGTGATTTTGAGTGATGAAACATTTACTTGTGCAGGGATACAAATCAAGTGTAGTTAGACAAAGTGAAGTTGAAACTTTGTTACCAGATCATATATAACAGATTATAAAACACCCTTTTAAACCAGTGGCATAATGTACACCCCACATTGTGGGGGGCAGAGTTCTAGGGGCCCCAAACCCTGACTGCTGCTAAGTACCTACCCTTTATAAAATTCAACTTGGGGGACCTAAAACCTGACTTTGCAAGGGCCCAAATGTTCTCCGTTGCACCACTGCTCTAAACAGATGTTTGGGGGGGGGGGTCACAACAAAGTTCCTCTTAAATACATGATAAATTCTATCAAATATATAGAAACATTATGTAGTAGGATTGTTTGTTCCATTCATGGAAACATTTGATGGAACATTTCAACAGGATTTGACCCTATGTCACAATTCAAAATTGGTCCATACTTTTATGTGGAAAATAGAATAAAAGTGCTTGATTGGCTTAAAAATTCCCCAGACTTAAATCCTAATCAAAACTGATGACATATTCTCAAGAATTGTTTCACTAAGATGAATTGCACAACAGAGCAAGTAATAAAAAGGGCTCTACTAATGTGTTTCCAAGATGATGAAATCAAGAACATGTGTGCTACTCTAGTTGAATTAATGTCAAGACGGGTTGAAAAGGTCTTTTCTGCTAAAGGAAGACATACTTTGTATTAATATACAGATTTTTCAATCCATTTACGGTATGTAATGATAAAAAGCTAAGGTTTTAGAAAAAAAATCACTTTTTTCTCATTTGTCCCTGTTAATTCGAACAGTATAGTAGCTTTCTAATAGTGAAACCTGAAAAATTAAATTTACAATCATTGTAAAATTTATATGCCATCTTGATGATTCTATAAAAAAAAATGATTAAAAATTATAAATTTTTGGAAAAATAAATACATTTTTGATAAAATACATTGTTGCTACTCAGAAAAATTGATCAATTGTTTATTAGCCAGTCACATTGCAGGGGGGGGGGGGACTAGGATTCTAGGGGCCCCAAAGCCCGACTGGCACCAAGCACATACCCTTTACAAGATCCGACTTGGGGTCCAAAACCTGACTTTGCTGGGGGGGGGCCTAATATTCTCCATTACACCACTGTTATTAGCATTGGTTTTCAAAGCTTAACTAAATTTATTTGTGACAGACCTCATAATTTCAGACCCTGGTCAAACAACGAGAAAGACATCTGAGCAGTCAATCTACAAAATGCAAAGACTTTGAGCATTGAAAGATTTAATGTGCATCATACTCTCCACATAGGTATTAGATGAAAGATATAAAAAAAATGTCATCTTCAGCTAAAAACAATTGATGAAATTGTTATATATTTTTACAGTTTTGTTTTAAAATTCAATTTCCTCGATTTCCAAACATTTTAGAGGAAAAAAATAGAAATATTTGGTATATTTTGCCATTGAGTAACTCTAAGCTAGGTATTGGCCCAGTGATTCTTGTTTCTCTCAGCCAGTGTCAGAGTATACTTCTGTAATTCTGTTAGTGGCATACATGTACGGTTACAGAGGGCGAGACAAAAAAAATGGGAACTTTTAACAATCTAAGTAAAACCAAGAGTGATTGAAGAAAGCCATTTTATTCATAGTAATTAAAACCTTAAAATTTGTCATTTTTGAAAAATTAATGGAATTGGTTGTTTTTTAAAATTACGTCCTTTAGATGATGTCATCCTGTACAAATGATCTCTTGAAATCTGCTGTTGTGATTCTTCACTGACTACTGCAACATCTCTATGGAATATGAGCACTTCTTGATTAGGCTGTTGGTATCTTCTTTTGAGCAGATTCAGTCTCTTATAAGTTATCAATCCAACTTCTTATTTCATATTTTGATAGGATGGCATCATGGCATCCTAAGTTGTAAAGATGTCAGAACTCCCACAGCCCAGTTTCCACACTATCATTGCTTTTATAAATCATTTTTATGACTAATGAATGTCGTTGCACATTCCACTGACCCATGGTTACTAAAATGGCAAAGTGTTTACTTGCTCAAGGTCACTGTCCCACAATGCTGCTACCATGCATTTAAAAATTTCCCATTTTTCAGTGTTACCCCCTGTACTAGCTACACTTAAATATTTAATATGTACCATAGGATACTACTTTTTTTGTTGCATATAGGTTTAGTGTTGATTTTGTTGTGTAAAATTTTAATTATTAAACAGAATTTATATAATCCATTTAATCTCTTATTTCATTACATCATAAAAAGTGCTGCCCTTGCTACTATACATTACAGATATCCTCTTGACAAATGGTTCCATGTATACACAGATGGTTCAGCAGAAGATGCTATTAAAAATGCTGGTGCTGGAGCCTTTTCAAGTGCTTTCAGTATTAGTTATCCTGTTGGAAAATATTGTGACAATTTTAATGGTGAGATAGCAGAAATTTCATTTGCGATTGATAAATTGGAAAGCATAATATTTGAACCTAATATTGTATTCTTTATCGATTCTCAAGCTGCCATTTTGTCTCTAATAAACTCAAGATATAATGAAAACGCTCCAGTGAATTCCTGTAGAAGGAAATTAGCTGAACTTGGGAAGTCTAGAGAAAGCATTGCCCTCCAGTGGATTCCCGGCCACTGTAACATTTCTGGAAATGAGAAAGCAGATAGGCTTGCTAAAGAGGGATCTCTCATGTCCAACCTGACTCTCCTTTGCCTCTGCATAACATCAAAAGAATCATTTATAGTAAACTGCAAATTAATAGAGTCTCCCTGTATGGTGAAGCAGCTGCAGGTAAAAAGTGGAATATCTTGCTTAACAAAAGTGGTAGAGTACCCTGCCTCGATCTGTTGGAGTTGCATGCTTTCGTCTACTTACCGGACATGACTACTTGCAAAGGCATTTACATCGCATTGGACTAAAGGATTCTGCTTGGTGCCCTCTGTGCAACCAGGGTGAAATGGATGGCAACCACCTTGGACACTGCCCTATTGTTTTAAAGTGTTTTGTAGACAACTCTACGGAGACAAATTTTAATTCTTTTTATGCTTCGTCATCATTTTATTGGGCTGCTCGTTGACTAATGGCAGAGATGCCAAAGACGGGCATAGGATAAAAAAATAAATAAATTGGCACAACAAGAAGAAAAAGAAATGTTTTTGTGATAAACAAAATAGGTTTCTTTTAATTTTTTTTAAACCAATTAAATTGCATAACTGTCTTAAAAACTCTTAAATGGTAAAAACTACATCAAAAGCTTAAAAAGAATTATAAATTCATTATTTCTTTTTATCTCAATTGTTAAGGCATTGATCCCAATTTAAATCTTAATATCTTTGATTGTACAATACACGTTGTTTATCACAATTGTTACATAAACAGAAGCAATTAACTTGAGAAAGTAAAAATACTTCTCCTATTTGTTTTTAGATTTTTAATTATAAAAATTATTACAAAATCTTACAACATTACAAAAATAATAACAAACCTTTAGATAATCAAATTACATTATAAAAAACATGCTTATCTAAAAATAATTATTTTTCAGTCACACACAAAAAAAAATTCTCAAAAAATACCTTCTAATATTTATTATAAAAAAGGGTGCTTTTTTCCGTTTCATCAGCACAAATCTTGCCAAGTTGGCATTATTGGTGACAGTTAGGGATTGCAATACTGGTATAAAGGAATATCTAATACCGGTATTTTGGACCATTTGTACAGTTTTGAAATACCAGTATTCACAAGTTTAAATACCGGTTTTTCGGTATTTACTAGAAATTTTTAAAATTGTTTCTTATATGTTCAGGGACTGCTAACATAGCAAAATAGTATACATTTTTGTTTTTAAGTAATAGTGTTAATTATTGCACCATGATTAAAATATATTATAAATGAAATAATTTTACATCCATTTCAGAAGGTGAAAATATTATATATATAAGTGTCTTTATTCCACTCATTCTGAGTTGTTCTTATTTTTATTTTTCCTAGCAGGTTCTACAGTTCTAAAGCAACTCATTAAATCTTATCTGATTTTTTCATTGCCAGGTACAACAGATAAAAGACTATTAATCTGAACTTAAAAATATAGACAAATTATTTCCCTGACAAAAAGAACTAAATACACTATTCCTAGATAAGTTCTTGTTGATAGAGAAGTAACATATCCAAGCTCATCTGCCTTCCTTCATCCATTAACACCTGTTTCTACAATGTCTCTCTAACTTGTAAAATTAGACTGTGAATGAAAATCAGTTAATAATACTTCGGTTTGGTTTCATTATTTATATGATGAAAAGAATATGATGGCACAGTGTAAAAAATGCTCTAGAGCTACTAAAGTGAATAAAGGAAAAACAAGCGGACTCCATACACATTTAAAAATGAAACATGATACAAATTTGTTAAAGAGGTAAGAATCTAATTGCGTTGAAGGTACAAATTTTTAAGCACAGTTTCTAAGCCCAAGACCGAGAATTTAGATTATTTCAAGGGGAAAAAAAGATAATTTGGATGAAATTATAGGTAAAATGACAGTAATATTTGCCCTTTTTTTGTGATTTCAATAAATAAGATGTTCCTTTATTTATTTATTTTTGTGATTCTTTATATACTGTTATAATGTATAAGTTACAAATTATTTCTTGCGATATTTACACTCTCTAATAAAACTGGCAAGTAAAGCAAAAAAATACCTGTATTTTCCTTTTTTTTTTCTCTAAAATGTCCTATACCAGTATTAAGTTTTAAAAAATACTGAATACCAGTATTGCACTTTTGGTCCGATATTGCAATTCCTAGTGACAGTGCACAATATACACATAAGAAATATTAGTTTTCATTGATTTTTCATATATTATGAAAAAGATGTTACTGATAAGAAAATACCACGATTTGTTTTACATATGTAGTGGTAAAAGATTACCAGTGGGAATATTCTGTTTGGTATCAATTGTATCATTTTTGGTGACTTTATTGTTTGCACTGATGAAATGGAAAAGTATCTAAAAAAAAGTTTAATTATTTGCTATAGATTTTTCCTATATGAAAAGAATTAAAGAAAAATATTAACTTTGAAATACAACTTTACAAATGTACGACATCATCCTATTTGATAAGAAATATATTAATACAATAACAACAGACACTATTTTTCATACTCACCATATACTCATCATCCCAGCCCATTTCTTCTTTTAACTTCCGTTCCTTTTGTTCCTAAAAATATATTATATATAATACACTGTATCATAATTTTAATATTACAGATACATAAATGCACATACACGTACAAATTAAATACTAAATATGAATTGTATAAATTACAGTAAAATATAAAGACATACATAAAAGAGTGCAAAACAATAGTCTCATAATGCTTAGGTAAAATAATATACTTCTATTTCATAAAACAGGACAAATAACAAATATATGATGAATTCTTCAAATAAAATTTGTTTAGTTTTGTGCTATAAATTAAACATTTAAATGTATATCATCAAGAGAAATATATATAAGAAATAATTACAAAATAAATTTTTACAGCTACTCAAGTAAAGGTATCATTGACAAAGTGGGGAACTAATGAGTGAAATGGTTGCGTCCTATTATAGCCCACCCCTGGATTTTGTGCTTTTTTTTGTCGCCAAGTTAAGCGATAAGTTCACCAAGCTTGCAACCCTTCTTTTTTTAATTCTTAAAAATTAAAGACCATTTTTAGTGACCGTCAGGTGTCTTCAACTAGTAATTTCCGTTAATTACGTTGGTTTCGGCAACCCTACTAACTATGTACGAGTAGTAAGGACCGTTACTATTTGATGCTTTGCTGTTATTCCGCTAGTACGTGCGATTGCCGGTTATTGTGTTCTAGACGAAAGCAAGGTTTATTTATTTTTCAATTTTTTGTAAAAAAGGTGGTAATTATTGGATGGAGCTTTCGGAAAAAATAGTTAAAATTATGAAGATGCCGTTCGAAAGGAGGAAAAAATCCGCATGATGTAAGGAAAGGTACGTGGTTTGGCAAAAGCCGTTACAGTAATTTTAGAATGTGTTTGTCTTTTTAAAAAGCTAAATCATTCAGTATTTTGTTCATAAAGTTTTAAAAGTTAATAATTTTTCTCCTTCGAATATCGATTTATTCTTTTTAGAATGTTCTTAATTTTCTATTTTTCAACAGTTGAAAAGAAATTTCCGTTTTTGTCGTTCGGATATCCGTCTTTTTTTTTAGGATGCCATTAATTTTCTGCTTTTAGAAGCTAAATCTTTCATTAATTTGTTCTTGTTTATTTTTTTAAACTCTTAATTTTCTACTTTTTAGCAGTTAAAAAAAAAATTTCAATTTTTGTCGTTCCGATATCCGTTTTTTTTTTGTCCTTAATTTTTTTCCCTGCTTTTAGAAGCTGAATGTTTCATTAATTTGTTCTGAACATCTAAAAAATTGTTTTCCTCAATGGAACTTCGATTCCTTCTTTTCGGAATGTTCTTAAATCCATACTTTTCAAAATTAAAAAAAAGAATTTTTCGATTTTGATCTTTAGATCTCAATTTTTACTTATTAGAATGCTCTTCATTTCCGATTTTTAGAAGCCGAGATTTTGCTGAATTTGCTTTATTAACGTCTGTAAAATTTCTCTTTCGATTCCTTTTTTTTCCGGATTGTTCTCCGTTTCCTACTTTTGAAAAGTTAATTTTTCATGGAATTGTTCGAAAAGTTAAAAAAGTACCTATTATTTTCAGAAGCTCGTATACTTTCTTAAAGCTCTAATGCTTTCCATTTTTGCTCCTTCGGACAAAACGCGATGTTTTTCCCAGTTGGCCTGAACTCGACTTTGAAAAACGCGCTTGGCGCCATTTTGGCGCGACTTTAAAAAAAATTTCGCCAAGGGGTGGGCTATAATAGGAATTTACCGAGTGAAATCATAACAATGGGTTAAAATTATTTTAAAATTATTTGAGTTATGTCACCTTATTGAGAAACTTGTTTGATACCACTTACTTATATAGATGTGAAATTAAAAAATACACACATAAAGAAAAATACACAAAAATACGAAACATAAATACAAGAAATAAAAGGTGATGGACTGGAACATTTCACTTACTTTTTTTATAAAACGCCTCAAACGCTTCTCTTCAGGGGTTTCGAGAGATTTTAAAAGACTCTTTTCAGGCCTAAAATTAAACAAATTACAATAATTACAAAGAAATTATTGATTTACTTAATATTATTATTAAAAATTATTATCCGTGCAACATACTTTTTGTCATGATGGCTGTGCTTTTTACTCTTATGAGACATTTTGGCAACTTCTCTGTGTCTCCAAAACTTTTAAGTGTTTTTTTAGTAAAAACAACAACAGCTAAGTCTTAATTAGTAGATCTTTTTTTAAAAAAGCTGGCCTATAAAATTGTATTGATACGCGTTTATGCAACAATGTATGTAAATAACTCTTCGTATCAGTTCACTTCAAAATTGCTTCAGGAAGAAAAATATTTAAAGTTGGTTTTACTTCAAATGAAACATTTATAAGCATACAAATTCGAGATGGGACATATTTTAAAAATTAAAATTATAAAATCTATCAGGCAAAAAAACTTCGATGGCCTAGAGGTAGCGTGCTAGCTTCGTTAGCTCAAGGTTGCGGGCTCGATTCCGGCTGGAATTGCTAGATTATCTGAGTGTGAAAGAAAATCGTAGGCATGCATGTCATGCGATTATGTGGCATGTGAAAGATTCGTTGAATATCAATATGGCTCTGGTGCTCTCGGCAATAATTGGCATCCAAGGAGAGCTTGAATTAAAGTTCATTCAAACTTCCAAAATTTGGTAACAAAAGTAGCTACTAGATGGTGCCACCATGAAATTGCTCTCACATTTGGGGACTTGCTGTGTCTTCAAATGTTTAGTTGCCAAAATGCAGCTCATTAAGGCGGAAAAAACCTCATATAAAAATTCGATCTGAAAAGTATGTGATTATCTTATATATCTCATGAAGTGACTTTCTGATAAGATTAATGTAGCCGCGGTAGCCTAGTGGTCAAGGTAACGGACTCATGGCTAGTGTGTCATAAATTCGAGCCTAGTACCGATGAAGACCCACCGTATATGAGCGTGATGCACGTTAAATCTGTCGTCTCAAATTTCCTCCCGTTTGTGTGATGTGGAAGTTAAGAGAGCGGGGTACCAACTCAGGTGTCGTTCTCGTCACTTGACCATGGTTCATAATTACGAGGTTCGTCACCAACAACCGTCGAGTAGCTGAATAGTGCGACGTTAATATTCCCTCACTGATAAGATTAATATATCGAGAACTTAATGCACTTGTACTACATTTGTTGTTCTGGGTCCCCAAAGCTCTAGAGGGGCAGGGGCAGATTGTGTTAATGGAATGGACATAACACTATTTACATCTGAATTATTGATAACTTTAATCATTAAAATGAAATTTATATTTTAAGAAAAATATATCAATGCTTGTAGCACTTATAATTTGCTATGTAAACTGATACGAAAGTTCAAGTGTTAGTTGAACTCAATAATCAAATCTCCGTGGACAGTTGTAATACTATCCATAGTATAAACATGACCATTAACGAGAGAATCTCAAATATCTATATTTTTTACGCTATAATTTCCGTGAGGAATAGAGTTGACCATGCCTTTCAAAAAATAATAAGACACATTGATTGCCAATTGATTATAATAGAAATTATAGCTTCCGCTATTGGTTTCTGGGTATCCAAATTAAAAATGGAAGCAACATCTACAGTCCTAAACGATGTGTTTGGACCTGTTTGTGGTTTTAATTCTATTCTAATACACATCTTAGAACTCGTTTGTTTATATACCAACTTTAACTATTTCGCTAATCTAACTCTTTTTATGCACAAAACTAGTGACCGATAAGTACGCATTTCTAGCAATCCTACAAACTATATAATAGAGTAATTAAACCATTCTATTTCTTGAGTACTTATACGTATGAGTACTAGAAAACTGATCAAAATAAATTTAATACGCAAGGATTATGGTTTCGTTTTTTAATCATTTGGAATCTAGGGGACAGTGGTTTGATCAGTGGAAAGTATGAATGCTCGAAATGAAAAAAATTACATGGCATTGAAAGAAAGGAAAAAATTTAGTTTAAAGATTTGATTGGATGTGTTGTTCGCAAAGGGTGATAAATCAAAAGCATGAGAAGTGGTACGTGGTTTAGTGAGAGTCTTGGGTATGTGTGAAATTTGTTGCTTTTTAGATACTGGTTTGGAAGAGATGAGTTTTTTAAATGAGTTTTTTGTTACAATTTAATTTCATACGAATAAGAATATTATGATTGATTGGCTTATGTTTTGTTATGAAAGTTGTATGATTACTATTGGGATTGAAAGTGCGGCAATTGGTAAAATAAATGAATGAAGTTTGGTAAAATGAAGTATGAAAGAAGCAAGCCTGTTAACAGCAGTTGAGTGTTTGGAAGAATCGAAAGAGGATAAAATAAATGTTTTTTTTTTTATCAAATGACCCTTCATAATAATGTGTTTCTTTCAATTTTTTACTTTTTTGATATGTTTCTCTCTCTCTCTCTCTCTCTCAATGTAATTTTCATTAGATTTTTTTAATGGTCATCATGTTGCTGTTCATAATTGCATTTTTTAAAATGTGCTTGTTGGGAAACTAGAAAAAAAATCAAGTTTGCAATAAATTCAAGTTATTAAATTAAAATGTTGAGCTCTTAATATGTTACCTAACTGTATTTGCAAGAAAAATTGTGGATTACAATAGGGAAAAATCGTTTTCCCAGTTTACTAGAAGAAAGCTAGAAATTGGTTGCTATCACTTTGTAACATTAAACCAGCGGGAAAAAAAAAAAAAAAACTAAACAGATGTGTTATTGAATTTCACACACATCTGCGGTCCTTTTTAATAAAGACTAGATTTTTTGATTAATTAAAATGAACGTTTTACTTTTAGGATTTCAGATAAAATTCATATTTCAAACCAAATAATACAAATGAAACTTCATTGACATCCGTTCAATAGTTTGTTTTCTTATAAAATTGAAACACAAATGCATAAACCAATGCTTGGTTGTTGTAAAATAAATTATAATACGCATAGACTTTTTTTTTTGTACATTTGAGCCTAACTTACCCGAGTTTTTTATGAACTTTCAATACGAAAGCTTGAATTCATTGCAGTTAGTTCTCAGGTACATATTTAAAACAGCTTTAAAAGTACTGTTTTCTAGCTTTTTTTTCCTTTTCTTGCAATTTTATATCAGTATTCAGAAAATGGATTATAATTAATGAATATCTTTGGTCACAAAAAATATTAAACGTTCATACAAAAGAAATCAAAGAAATTTCGTTTATAATTTTAGTTTTGTAACCGTATCGGTATGTCCCCCCCCCCTACCTGAAACTTTTAAAGATTTTACTAAAAAAGGAAAAGAGAAATTTATGGATATTAGATTTTGGCGTAATTTTAAACATATGTTTTATTTCATTTTATTTTTAGAAAACAAGAATTTATTTTGAAGTTGTTATCTATTAGAAAATAAAAATTTAGCATAGATGCGGACCTAAGCACAGGTTAAACTTTTTACTTTAGGCAATAAAAAAGAGATATAAACATTGTGTTCTTTACAAATACTCAAATGCCCTCTCTTTTCCCCTTCCCCACACAAAATTCAACTCTGCTTGTGTTTTTTCTTAATTTTTTATTACTTTCCTTGATTTCAAAATGGACACTTCTTCCCTGCTTTGGATTTTTGTTATTATCCTTTAATTTTTCCCCCATTCTATTTTCGTTTGGATAGAACAGAAGACAGAGTTTTCAGAGTTATTATTGCTGGTTCACTTAGATTTCTGGCATTGAGGGCATATTTTCTCTCCAAAACATATAGGTAAAAAAATCATTAAATTAATAAATTAATGAAATTAAGAGCAATAGAGTGTTTCTCCAGTATGACAGCTTTGCAGTGGTGTACACAAAGATGAGTCTTAGAGGAGGCTTAACCCCCACCCCCATAAACTAACAGATTTTTAATTATAACATAAATATTTCACCTCGGTTGTTTCGTCTAAGTGGGTTTTTTTAATGTAACCCATCCTCCCTATAAAAGAAGACTGTGTATGTCACTGAACTTTAGATAAACATAATTTAAACTGCCAGCATTACATTTATTCTCTGTACTCACAGCTTTCATCTGCCTCGACCAATCAGATTTTTTTCTGTCTTCTCATTTTGCGAAAATCTTCCAAATTTTTATCTCCGATTTCTTTGTTGCACCCGGATTGGCTAAAGGAAACCCAACCTAACCTGCTAATCCATTCTAAGCTGTCTTTTATTTTGTTTTTCTCCATTTTTAACTAAAATTATAGTAACTTAACTTTAAACCTCCAAGTACTTCTTTTTAATCGCGTATTAAATTTTCATGTTAAAGCAAAATTTAATTTTATGGGCAAGTAGTCTATTAAAGTCAGTTTAAAAGTTAATATTGTGGATTAAAGTCTGACACAAGGCAAAGTATTCCATCAAACTATCAACAAATGTTCTCTAAAGCAGTGCTTCTCAAGCTTTCAATATGTGCGACTCAATTTTTAATCGTAATGTTCATCGCGCCCTTCCCCATACAATAATAATGTATTGAATACAATAAAAATACACTTTGACGCTAAAGCTACAATGCCCCTTTAATTATAAAACCATGCAAACTATCAAGATAATTATTAAATTTTGTACGTGACAAGCCCATGAGAGGCACTAGTTATTATTAAACTTGTTTTTAATTCAGTATTGTGTAATAAACTAACTATCAAAAATATTATGAAGTACTGATACATTTCTTCTTCTTCAATGGCTCGAAAGCCCTGGTTGGGCCCTGGTCTTCTCAAGAAGTTTTCTCCAGACATCTCTACTTTTAGAAATTTTTTCCAGTTTCTAACCTTCAAAATATTTAGGTCTTTTTCGACAGAGTCAATCCACCTTAACGGGGTCTGCCCCGAGGTCTATTTCCCAAGGGCTTTGCCAGAAAGATTTTCTTGCAGCAACGATCTTCATTCATTCTAGCCAGATGACTAGCCTATATAAGTCTCTGTAATTTGACAAATCTTATAATATCAAATTGTTTGTAAATATTGTAGAGTTCTAAGCTGGATCTTCTTCTCCATGATCCATTCACTTGGATCCCATCAAAATGCAGCGACAGATCTTTCCCTCTAAAATTCCCGAAGCTTCCTTATCATGTAAAGTCAAAGGCCAAGTCTGATGCATAAGTCAGGACAGATCTTATAAGACTGTTGTAAAGAACTGATACATTTTCATAAGTATATTACATCTGTGTAAATGTGTATTTTATTTTTTATTATGGCATAATGTATTTTGTTTTACTTCCTTTCAGTAAATTAAAATTTATTTTAAATCTTTTATTTTCGACTTTTCAATAAGCTCGCGTTTCCCTTACAGAGATATCACCCACCCCCCCTAGGCTGGTGCGCCCCACAGTTTCAGAAACGCTGCTCTAAAGGAAGGCGAAACATGGGATGCGTAACGCACCCAGCAAAGGGCCAGTGAAGGTACAGTGGAGGATGTTGGTACGAAATCCAACCCGAAAGATTATCTAATCTGAAAACGAATACAGAGGGGGAGATAATTATATCCCCGCCTAGGTGGAAAAAGGAAAGGTTTTGCATATCTCTTAATTTAAAATCGTCTCACACTTTCGACTTCCTATTTTCATTTAAAACTAAAGATAACTCCCATTTCCTGAAACTGCTTACTTCATATTTGGAAGAAGAAAAGAGTTGTTCAGTGCATGGTCACCACCTGTTACCAATTTTCGGTCATTTTGGTAACCTTATACAAACAGTTGAGACTACTTGTAAAAAGAATCTTTTTTTTTACTTCTTCAGTAGTATTCTTTCCTGTAAGCATAGCAAAAAAATAAATTGTAGGCATGCATTATGGAATAAAAAGGCTTTATTGACAAAATAAGGTTAGTAAAAAACAATGTCTTGACATGAGGAGGAACAAACTAAAGTCTCATAGTAAGGGATATGATTTACCTTAACTGCAATGGTTGAGTGACACAGTTTGTCTGTACTCGATATCAAGTTATCCAATAGCTCTTGAGGTAAAAGTTGCCACTCTTCAAGAAGCAAGCGTTTCAGTTGTCTGATGTTCTCCGTAGGATACGATCTTATTGCTAAGTGTCTGCCCAATGCATTTAACACATGCCCGATAGAATTTAAATCAGGAGGGTCTGCTGGATAATCCATTACGTAGATATCCTCACTTTCTAGTAGCTCCTCAACAACAGATGTCCCCTGTGGTATGCACGTTCAGCACGACGAGTGGATAGTCCATCTTTATGTAGATATCTGACCACAACAAAGTGTGATACTGATACTTGTTGTCCGATTGCGGTATGCAGCTGCTGAACAGTAGTATCCTATATCTTGTTCTGGTCTCTTTTCACCTACATAACGAAGTACCGGTCATCACCTCCCCCAACTTTACCGACCTCCCCCAACTTTCTTTTTTTACAGTTGTTCCTGTCATTTGGAAGGCTTGACAAGCTCTTATAATAATACTTTGCTAATTCCAAACTCTTATATAACACTCAAACTACGACCCTCTAAGCTCAGCAATCATTCTACTATATGTAAAGGCATCCTGATGGTTTCTTGTAGCCATTACGAGCGTACGATATTTCATTTTCCTTACAGAGAATTTCTGAAGATGCATTCTTCTTTTTAAGTTGCCTTGGCACTGAATGCGCATATTCCACGTGTTTGCGTGTCGTGACGTCCCCTCTGATGTCATAGTGTTGATATTTGCATATGCATCACCTTTCTACCGAGCTATCCTTTCATTGTACTGGTCGCAAAAAGCTCTTTTCAACACTTTCAAGGTCGTATATTGAAAAAGGCATTTGTTGCTTAGGTCTTGCACGCTAGTTTACAATTATCTTTCTGGAATTTATATAGGTTCAGATATTTTTAAAAAAAGAATTACATTTTGACAAATAAAGTATCATTTACAAAAGTTATCTTTCTAAAAATATCGTTTATGTGAGGATTCCGATTTCAAATAGCTTTTTTTTACTAGTCATATTAAAATCTTCGTATCATATTTATGTGACATCATTAGTGTCACAAACAGAGATCAAGAATGTATTTTACAAAAAATAAATTAATACAGCGTTTAAAATTGAGAGGGTGATGGTGTATTACAGGTAAAGGGCGTGAGTTCCTGGCTAGTCCTTAACGGAAGATATAAGTCAGGTATAATTCTAGTCGATTGATTCAGAATTACCAAATCTGTCACTAACAACCCGTTATTTTACGCTAGTGCGATGTTAATATAAACGAATAAACTGAAAAATTCTAAACATGAATATATCGTGTTTCTTCTAGTAATTCTATACCGTAAAATGGGTGGGGGTGGAGTAGTAGCATGTCATTAAGTAACTAATTTTAAAACTTTATATCTGAACGCAATATTCTTAGATTACTTTTAATAATCTTGGTCTAAATCTACGTTCAAAAAGTGATGGTATCAATATTTAGCTATCAAAGCATTTTATGAATTTAGCTTCGTAAGAGGTATTGTCGTCCAGTGTAAAAAACTAACAATGCAGCTTAGTTATAACTAAAGAAAATGCTTCTTGTCAGGCCAATAAAAATTAGAGCAAACAAATTGTTAAAACAAAAAGGAAATCTACAAACTGTGTTACCATCTGAGTTAATGTTAACTAATGAAAGATGTTTGTCCAAAATTTTTTGAATATAATTGATGCATTATTTGTGTAAATAAAAAGGAAGAACTTGAAAAAGAGTAAAATGTTCATAGGATATCCTTAAAATCAAATCTGTCAAATATTCCAGACAATTATTTAAAAAGTAAATTATTTAATAGGTGGAAAATATGCAGTATCCACGAACATGCCTCTGTCATCAGTCACACGCATATGAGAAGGGAATAATAGTTTAGAAATAACATTTTAATGTGAATTCCCATCCAGTCCCCCAATTCATTAAATAATACTTGAAACGCTCTAATCTAAAAAAGCTACGAATTTTAAATGTGCACAAGTGGATCTCATGTAACTTTTCATGAGTTACGACAAGATCAACTCACTCACATAATTGCTTAAGTTTTGCATACTAGTGTTCTTAATTTTATAAACTAAATGCAATTAACCATTATATAAGGAAAAAGGATTAAGGTTCTGGAAGTACAAAGATTCAGGTTAAATTTGATTTTAAAGTTCTGTTCCCCAATATCTCGTCAATCATTCATCAATGTCCAGACATATGTTACAATTTTCTGATTTATTAATCATTAAACACACAAAAATGGTTAGCGATTATTAAGTAAAAAATATTTATAAAAATTTAAAAATAAATATTCTTTAAATAAAATTTTTTTTTTTTTTAGTTCAGCTTCCTTTTAAAAATACGGCCACTTCCCAAGATGAGTTGAAATTCTTCATAACTAGTATTTTTTTTCTAATAAAATGTTTAATTATTCTGTTGTTCCGGTTGTTACCGTCTACAATAAGAATAAATAATCCATAATCGTTTGGCGAAGTAGTACATGAACTACTCAACAAGTATAAATGTAATTAGATAGTCATAATCGTTTGGACAAGTAGTTCATGTACTACTCAACAAGTATAAATGTAATTAGATAGTCATAATCGTTTGGACAAGTAGTTCATGTACTACTCAACAAGATAAAATGTAAGTAATGTTTTGATTTTTGCTGTTCTATTAATAGAAGAATTTTTTTTGAATAAATGACGGCTTAGCTTGTTTCTTGGTGCCGTAAGATTAATTTAAAACGTAATTTAAATACGTAAAACCGGTACCACCCCCCAAAAATATGAATGTTTTTATTGCATCAGTGATCAGATATTTACACATTGTTGTGGAATTGCTTCCATATATCCCTGTCTATCTCGTGGCCGGCGTGTCGGGGGTTCGAGTCCTCGTGCCACTGAACACCCACCGTGTAGAGGAGGGATGATGCACGTTAAATTTGTCTAGCTCAAAATCTTTGCATTGCCGTGGTGTGATAGTTTGGAGAGACGGGTGTCAGTTCAAGTGAAATACTCATCAATTAATCGAGGTTCAAAATTACGAAGTACGTAGGTTGTGAGACCTTCTAAAGTGGATCAAATGTTTTCATAGACATGTATACTTTTAGAGAGAAAAAAAGTTTGAGTGAAGAACATTATTTTTATTATTAAAAAAAGCACATTTAAATATCCTTTTTTACGAAAAAGTAGTATTTAGTACTACATGGTATGATAACCACTGAAATGATTGGCAAACGCGTATAGTTTTCACTATACATATTGATAAAATATTGAATTGTGATGACATTATTGGCAACCGGGTGTGGTTTTCACTATACATATTGATAAAATATTGAATTGTGGTGAAATTTTGAAAAACATCAAATACATATTTATTGATAAGAGTCTAAATAAATTCGAAAATGACTTCATTATGAATAATACTTAATTACTGAAGATAAGTTATAAGGCATATTCATCTTTATCATTATCATCGCCATGAACTGTTGCATTATCATCTGACTTGTTTAGGGATGAAGATTTTAAGATGTCATGTCTCAAGCCACACTTTTGTTGTTTCTTTTCCCACTTGATCGACAGAAGAAACATCTAGATCATATCCATGAACCCGTGTGTTTTTTAAACAATGAAGAACTGTAGCAGGACTTGAGAGCATCTGGCTCTTATGGCAACCAATACAAGCCAAGATGAGGACAGGAGTTGCTTGGGTCACATTGCAATTTTGTCAAGGAGGGTAAACTTTAAGACCCGCTACATGGTGTTGAGTTCGATCGTGTCCACTGCAAAGCCTCGCAATTGTTTCATCTCGCCTGCTGTTTTCCCAAGCAAAGCAGCGCCAGGATGGTTTCCTTCATACCACTCATGTACGGAGGCCTGCCTCCAAGAGGAACTCATATCTTGTTTGACCCGGGTAGCAATTTCAGAAAAAGTAAGGTAGTCACCATGTGTTGATTCTTTACGGCTCTCCTCTGTAAGTCAAATACTGTAAGTCAAGTACTGAAAATTGATCTATATCACAAAGTAGCAGGAAGAAAGTATTGTTTCTAAGAGCTTATACAATAAAGATTATTTTCAAATAACAACCATAACTTAATATTGCTTAAAAAAACCTAATCAAAATATATATTGTTCATTTATTTTCCTGATATTTTACTGTATACCTAAATTTGTCTTGGCTATCTGAAACTATTTATATAATGAAGGGAAAAAATATCTGAAACATAGTTACAAACCTGAAGATATATATATGAAGGTTTTATAACTAAATAACGCCAAAAAACAATTTACTTAAGCGAGAAACTTTAAAGTTGCCCGCAAATAACTAATATTGAATAACATATCACTCTATAAGAGTCCCAGGCCTGATATATAAATGGCGATACTTTCTAATTTTCCTAAGCATAACCTAGTAGTACTAACTCTCAAACGACATTTGTCACAGACACACACACACACACACACACACACACAAAATTTCATGATAATATTTTCTTTAGTTTAAAAGTTACAGTGATTTTAGTGAAGTAACTTTTGTTTGTTTAGAAATCATTGATAAAAAAGAATTTCATGTGTTAATTAAGAATTGCCTTTTGATGGGAAGAAGCACTGTTCTCAAGCAAAAAAATGACTGGATAAGTGTTATCTGGACTCTACTCAATCGCTAACAACGATTAAAAGGTGGTATGCAGATTTAAAACGTGGTTACACAGACACAAACGACGCTGAACTCTCAAATCTCACTCACGCACAAATTCTACAGTTATTCCAGAAAACATCAAAAAAGTCCATAAAATCCTTTTAGCTAATAGGAAATTGAAGTTGGGTGAGATAGAGTATTTGAAGATATCAAAAGGCAGTGCATTCACTATTTTGCATGATCTTTTGTCAATACGAAAGCTGTGTTCAAAGTGGGTGCCGCGTTTGCTCACTGTCGATCAAATACAACAACGCATTGACGATTCACAGCACTGTTTAAAGTTGTTTAAGCAAAATAAACAGGTTTTTTTACGTAGACATGTGCCAATGGATGAAACATGGATTCATTACTACACGCTTGAATAAAAAAAACCTTCAGCTGAGTGGACAGCAGCTGGTGAAAGCTGTCCAAAGCGACCAAAAACTCAAACGTAAGCTGGCAAGGTTATGGCCTTCGTATTTTGGGATGCGCATAAAATTTTGTTAATTGACTACCTTGAGAAAGGAGAAACCATCAGTAATGAATATTATATAGCGTTATTGGATCAACTGAATGAAAAATAAAGGAAAAATGTCCTCAAATGCAAAAGAAAAAAGTCCTGTTTTACCACGACAATGCTCCGTGCCACAAGTCCAAGAAAAGGGTGGTCAAATTGAACGAATTGCGTTTCGAATTACTTTCCCACCTACTATACAGTTCAGATCTGGTCCCCAGTGACCTCTGGCTGCTTACAGACCTAAAAAAACAGGTTTGGCTCAAATAAAAAAGTGATTGCCGAAATTAAAGCCTATTTTGAGAGCAAAAACAAATAATTTAACGAAAAAGGTATGAAAAAATTAAAACATCGCTGGGTGAATGTATCACTCTTGAAGGGGAGTATCTTGATAAATAAAATTCAATTTTGCCAAAAAGTTGTTATTTTATTAGTAAGGCTCATGATTTATTGAGTGATGTGTTAACTAGTCTACAAGATATAAGTACATTCACTGTAGTAAAAATCCAGGTTTGTCGTGAGGCAATTAAATACTGCCAAATAGTACTGAGTTAGTATTCTAACCGAGTAATATATGAGGGTATCCTAAAATCACTTTATATTTTTTTAAATTTTGGGCAGAATTTGAGCGTATTTGCCCCATTGAGTGGCAGGTCTTCAGCGGTATTATGCTCAAACTCATGACACGCCAACCACGAATCCATTACATTGAACACTAGGTTACCGCGGCCAAATTTGCCATGAAACTTTTACAGTGAAAATATCTCAGAGTACTATTTATGTGCAACGCATTTCAAAATCATCCTTTTTAAAATTCCGAAACAATAACTAATAAAATTTGTAAGCAGAGCAATAATTTCTTGCTCTATGTTTCCAGCATAATGGTAAAAAGAAGAGAAACAAGCAATATAAAAATATTTTTTTTTAAAGTCAATTCCTACTTAGGACAACAAAGAAATTTTTTATATTAGTTAATTAAATTTAATTAATGAATTAATATTTGAAAAAACTGTATTAATATCGTGCATCCACTACAAGTTTTAAAAATAAATGTGAACTTAAGGGGCGCCATCTGTTGTAGTTAGTTGTAACTTCGTCAGAAATAGCGCAGAATAAATTTAAAATTAAAAATAAAATCTAATTAATGAATTAATATTTGAAAAAACTGTATTAACATCAAGTGTCATCCACTAGAAGTTCAAAAAATGTATTTGAACTTCAGTGGACGAATAAAAGTTATTTTATAAGGAATTGAAAACTTGAACACAAGATATATATATATATATATATATATATTTCAAAAATAAACAAAAAATAGTTATATACCTAAGATAACTATAGTCATAATAGAAAAGATTTAGCCACAGAAATACTAAAAGCAAACTCCCAGCCTTAGGAACTAGGAATGCAGGTTTAAACAAAGTTTTCTGGCCAGCCAACCTTCACCTGAATTTGCCAGTATTCTGGGCCATAGGGAAAGCAATAAATTTCTAGAGAAGTTTAACTATATTATAGATAAAACCATAATCTATTAATGTAATACTATAATGTTATAGCCTTTAATAATTACTAAAATATTTAAAATCAAAGCTAAACTAATAGAAGACTTACCACGTGAATACATATTCGCCTCTTATGGACAATAACAGTAACGCATATAATTATTATGTATTGATAAAGTAGCATTATTACTATATATATACTTTAAAAAATTCTATATTTTATTTTAAAATTTATAGAAATAAAAATACTATCCAGGCATAAACGATTAATTTTTAATAAAAAATATTATTACAAAATTACTTAGTTAGAGCGCCATCTATCTATAAACTGTACAACTGAAAACTTTTTTTATTTAACTGTTATATAACTTTTTATAAATTTAGGAGGTAACTGTGTTCTATACAATGTTTAATAAAGTTATTAATATTTAAATATATTAGATTTATCACTAACTAATACTTGTTGCGATAAATATAATTGAAATAATATTTCGATAGATTGATATAGAGATATTTGAATTCCAGTAAGGAACTTTAAGAAGTTAAAATTAAAATCATCTCTTTTATCATAAATATTGCTATGTAATTTATAGTCCTTAATACATAATGATACATCCAAGTAATTAGTTTTAACAGATTATTATTAATTTTAATTAGCTTTAAATATCCCGGATAAAAATTGATATTGGATTATAAGTATTATTTTTACCAAAAATAATTAGGTCATCTATGTATCTAAAAATGTAATAATCATTATTAATAATATAATTATTTTCGTAAAAGTGTAAATATAATTAGCCAAATATTGCTAGCAGGGCCACCTTGAGGCAAACCTTTGTTTGTTTGTACAGAGAACCATTAAAAATTAATGTAGGACAAAAATTTATTAGAGTACTAAATTTTTGTAAATTAATATTAAGGTTATAATTTCTATGATTTCTAAAATTACCCTAATTACATCATTGATATTAATAGAATTAAAAAGATCTTCAAAGTCATAAATATGAACTGAATAAATATTTTTTTATTTTTAAAAAAATCACTAATTTCTTTATTATTTTTAATTATAGCTTTATTACATTGCTTATTGATGAATTCTTGCAAAATATTGTGCAGCATTTTACCTGCAGCAGTTGTCGTAGCCTATTACTACCCTATGATTATTAACTCCCTTCGCGTATTATCTAAATCTGAATATGTTGGTTCCATAATTAATTACAACTAAATTAATAAATCAATCTTATTTATTGACCTTTCTTATTTGAGAGATTACACAAATACTATTCAAAGCTTAAGATCAACAAAATCCAGTGGAGTGCGAGAAGAATCTGATTATGAACGACGGAATCCTAACTGAATCCACGGAGAACAACACATACAATCAAGCTACACATTTATATTTAATTTATGAAAATAACTGACCTGATACCTTTCTTTAAGGCAGGTTTCTCTAATTCTGGATTGCTTTAAGGAGAGGCTTCAATCTTAGCTATTTTTTCAGTTCCATCCCGAACCGAATTAATGAATACTTTCAATAGTCTTCTCCCGACGAATATATTTCCACTAGATAAATACTCTCTCAAATCACCCACTTTCTCTTCATTTCATTTCTCCCTTTATATCTTTTTCGAACTCGCTAAACCCGAAATATCTCGTTTGCATAAGTCACACTTTTGGCTCTCGGAGGAGATTGGTTGAAATAATAAAACATTTAAAGAGGCGAGAGAAGGTTAGTGAAACGCGTAAGCACCCGTCACACAGTGATATAAGTTTTAAAACCATTTGTTACTGTTCTAAATTTAACAGGATTTTTATGAAATTTAGGTGTTAAAAATACATATAGAAACTTAATCTTATGAATGGAAACACTCAATTTTCTGTATATAGCAGTAATTTGATTAGTAATTTCTTTATCTGACAATTCCAATCTATTGAAAGATTTATTGTTTAAAAAATGTTCATTAATCATAGTATTATAAAATACTTACAAATTATAGCATTATTACCAGGCACTTTATCTATGTAAACAATGATAAAATTCTTTTGTAAATCATAAATTTTCTGTTTTACATCTTTATAAGTGAGTACTGTTTTAGAACAATAGTTAAATTTCATCAGGTCTTTTAAAATATTGTACTTAAATTCATCAAATGCTCTAAAGGCAACCATATTTAACTGCAGATTTAGTAATGAAATTATTTATATCATTATTAATTTGATTTTTAACAGTATTATTGTTGTTAGAAATTGTTAATCTAAAACTAGTGCCTTTACTCATGATATCTTTTAAAATTCTATCCTTGATTATATTTAAATTGCCTGTTACTACATGTTTTGTGATAGCTATCATAATTCATGATAGTTCTTACATTTACAGTCATCTATGTCAAGAGAAGTTGAGCTATTATTGTAATTAAAGAAATCTGCCATTGTTTTATTATATTTAAAAGCTTTTTTAACTATTACATTCCTAACAGGAAAAAGTGACAATGTTATTAAATACACTAGAAAAATTAACTTTATTAAATGTATTATTCATGAATAATAAAGGCAGTATTCTGTAGTAGGTTTATTAAATTTATTGACATTTATATTGAATTTATTAAATAAAAATTATTATGTCTTTAATGATGTGAACTGCATGACACACTTAATATATATATATATATATTATATATAAAGGGAGAGTGTGAATTAACAGTAGAATTGAAAAAATGCGGGGTGGGGGGATGAAGAACAATAACAATTTAAATAACAAGAAAAAATAATGGGGAAAAAAGAAAAGCCTTTTGAAACAATTAAGCAGAATGTTTTTAAATGCTTTAGACAGAGGATGAAAAAAAAAAAAAAAAAATAAGGAATGAATGTTCACCCAGTCATTTTTTAAAAATAAAATTAATGAAGAAAATGACGATCTTAAAATACTTGGTATAAGGAATTCAGTGTAGAGTTCCTTTTGAGTGAAAAGACTATGAGTATGAGTAGGTGTTTATTAACGTCGTATTACACTGGTGTCCAAAGTTAAGCATAATCGTAAAATGCAAAAACATGGAGTAAATATTCGTAAATTATTCCAATTTCTTGGCGTATATTAATTGGGTGAAGAAGAAACATTGGGTTTATGCAAAACTTTTCAGTCGACTACGTCTGCGTGAAACACCGGGCATGTCGGAACGCGGAGAAACTGATTCACGCAGCATAGGCAGTTCAGACAAGTTTCGTGCAACTGCTGAGCGAAGGAACGTTGTTAACCATCAAACAAGGTGAATGATGGCACAAAGACGCCAATTGGACATGTTTAAGAAAAGGAAGAATCATGGAAAGCTGGCATCCTCACGATCCCAACGAAGTGTCTCGAATTCTGAATATGGACCAGTCTGTGATCTCAAGGCAGATTTTGTTGTGGCAGAGGTTTCAAAGAACGGAGATGTTACCCGACAACCAGTATCAGGTCGACAGAGTCACAACCCTCACCATAAAGATATCTGGTAATAAGTGCGCGACGTCAGAGGGGCAGTACTGCCAGAGCATGGGTTCGGCGCTCACAGTCGCCACACGAAAACGAATTTCGCGACAAACTGTTTACAGAAGACTCAATCATGCTGTCCAGTATGCCAGAAGACCAGCAGTTTGCATTCCCCTTACGTCTGCGCATAAACGCGTTCGTTTATGCGTTTCAAACATCAACTTTGGAGTGTGGGAGAGTAGGCCAATGTGATGTTCAGTGATGAATCCCGGTTTAGTCCGAGTAGTGATTCTCGGCGGGTAACGATATGGAGAGAACGTGGAACACGTTTTGAACCAAGAAACATAACGGAAAGACACCATTTTCCATCAAGGGGAGTAATGGTATGGGCAGGCATCATGATGGACGGCAGCATAGACCTCCATTTCTTTGACACGGGGTCTGTGACTGCTCAAAGATACAGAGACGAAGTTCTTGAGCCTTATGTTCGCTTGTTTCGACGTGCTGTCGGTCCTGACTTCATATTCATGGATGATAATGCGCAATGTCACCGAGCCGAGCGGTGCTGATTGATGACTTCCTTGAAACGGGAAACATCCATCGCATGTCGTGGCCTGCGAGCTCCCCTGATTTAAATCCTATCGAGCATGAATGGGATATGCTTGGGGACAAATTGCAGCCTTTAGCACCACCAAGCTCCATTACAGAACTGAAGAGAGCTCTCCAAGAGCTTGGAACCGTTTGAGCCGCAACTCATTCATCATCTCATAGCAAGCATGGTAAATTGCTGTGCAATGTGCTGGCTGTCAGAGGTGACACACGCCTTATTAAACTGCAGCATCAGTATTTTATTTAATGTTTTCTTTCATTTTTTCTTTAAGTGTGAATCCTTGCTATGCTCAGTTTTCTTTCAAACTACTACTTTGGATAATAAAATTATTATTATCATTTCTTTTGATTTACTTCCTTATTTTATAACCATTTTACACTCGCATATCACGTTTCCGCATTCTGATTTACAGTTCCTTCTTTATTCACATAATTATCAATTATGCTTAACTTTTGGACCCAGTGTATAAAGGAATTCGAGGGTTATTGACGACGGACCGTAATTTTGAACCTCGATCAAGTGACGAGGACGACACCTAAGCTGATGCTCCTCCAAACTACCCACCCCGCAACAGGTGGACATTGAGTTTCGACAGATTAATGTCATCATCCCTCTACATCGCGGATCTCCAGGGGCATGAAGGCTCGAACTCATGATACGCCAGCCACGATTCGCAACGCTAGTCTACTGCGGCCGAAAGACCTATGAATTTAATTGTTAAGGTTTTCTTTTAGCTATTGCACTGAATGATTATTTTCTTCCTAGCGTTATTTTTTTATGGTGTGTAAACACTCTTGACTGCCTCTGTATCTTAAAGAAGTTAGGGCAGAGGGCAGTTAGTCGAAGAAGTTATAGCACTGGCTTGACGCGGGCATCCAGGGGCCCAAGCCAGAAGAACCAGGTTAAGCTGGACTTACCAGATTTTTCTGGTTGTAAATTTCGATGCTCCAGTGAAAAGGGGAGGGGTAGTGAAAGGGGGGGGGGATGCCCTGTAGATCTCTGCGCCCAGGGCCGAATAAGCTTAAATCAGCACTGCTCACTGTACTTTTTCCACTTATTCATTCCACAAAGAGAAATGTCTTCTTTAGTGAGCTGTACCATCCTCAAAATTTGTCTTATGATTTTAAAACCGCTCTATATAAATATCTTAATAAGAATATAAATTGAATTCTTCAAAGAGGTTTCTTTTTCTTTAATATTCTCTATAAAAATTATTCTTAAATGAAATTATTTAGTATTAAATAGTTATATATTTAGGAATAGTTTCAAAGATTTTCTAATAACTTTTCCCCAGTAAACATGAGTACATAATTTTTGTACCCATGTGTACAAAAATGGTACTTATTGGTAGCTCGGTGTACATCATTGATTCATGTATCCATTGCCGTTCTCTAATATCAGATAATGACTGTTTTTATGTTATGTATGAAAATGGATTTGTATAAATACAGCGAAAACTTATTAATATAATATATATATATATTGGAAAAAAGCGACGCACATTCACTCATCGCGAGATCTCTGGAACTATTACACATACAGACTTTATTTGTCAGGCTTTGCCTAAATCAATTACGAAGTGGGTTAGCGAGGTTACGAGGGTGTAACCCAAGGGTCGGCAACCTTTTGACTGTGGCGTGCCAAACAACTTACCAATAGGATTCAGCGTGCCACACAGTAGAACATATTTGAAACAATTCGTTTTCCGATGTAATCCATACCAAGTTAAAGAGTAGAGATCAATAATATAGATGTACTGTTTTATTACATACTAGCTGTACCCTGCCACGCTTTGCTGTGGCTCAGTCAGGTTAAAGAGAAAGCACGTGTTTTCAGTATATTTAATATTTGCAATAGAGATATGATTTTCTATAAAAAAAATGTATAGATATACACAAAACTTTACTTAACTGATATCATTTGTAATTTGTTAACCAAACACTTGAAGTTATTGCAACTTATTTTTGTCTTATGTTATGAACCTAAATTTATTTACATTGTATTCATAGTGGAGACCTCAAGTTTAAAGATAAACTTTAAATGGCTCTACTCTGGATTCCTCGAGGGTAATGGGTTGAGTTTTACAATGCTTATGGATATTTCTGTTAAATCAGAGGTGTGTTAACAATGCACATTTCTCCAAACAATATCATTTGGAAACATGAATTGTATTTCCTGATGTTACATAGGAAATGTTTTGATTCTGCAGTATATCTAGCAAGTAAAGTTTTTAATGGCTCTGGTGGTTCTCCAAGTTGAGGCAGTTTAATTTTTCCAGTGGTACAAAACATTCCTTTTGTTTCTCCCTTAAATTACAGAGCATTGCAATAAGGATACACTTCAGTCATTGTACTAATGAGAAAATGGTGGCTCAACCTATAATCTTCCACTGGGTTGTACCAGAATGCAAGTGACTGTTATTGTGTGATTGCTCATCACAAAATCATGTTTGATGCTGATGTGCTGTTTCTGGTTGACCCTTCGCAGCCTACTGTGTTCCTTTTGTCCTTTTGTTGAGAACAGAGCAGATCTGATGTTGAAAACATGAATGCTGTGCTCGTAATGTGCATCCTCAAGCCTGGCTGCCTGTTGCTCTGCTGCGCCATCAGCATCTGTTTATGCCATTCTTTGTCTGCTTCTTCTCGTTTGCTGATGCCCGTTCTTCCTCAGTTTGATGTGCAATTACACTTATTGCACTGTTTTTGCCTTGTGAGTATGACAATTTAAATTTGATTTCCTGCAAGGCATTATTTTTATGTAGTGTAGCTAACTGACTGCACTTAAAAAAGAGAAAAAAAGTTAAAACAAAAACCTATAAAATTTCAAAACATTAAAAAAAGGAAAATCAAACAAAAGAAAGGGAAAAAATTAAAAAATGCTAATGAAATATTTAATTTCTATTGTACATCAATTGTCACAGTTCAATTCCAACGCAATGAGGGGCTGAAGAAATTTTCAGTCAAATATGCAAGAAAATTCAAATATAAACACAGATTTCGCAGCAGAAATCTACGACAAAGTATTGATGGAAGATTTTTGCAATTCACTATTTGATTAGCATTAGCAGTTTTATTAACAAATTTAAGAGCCTATCCTTAAAACAAAGTGGCTTATATCTAGACACAGACTGCTTCACACATGGACAATTATTTGGGGTGCCTGGTATTTAAATATTAGCATCACTGCACAACCAAATTGCCTCCATGCAAATCACACCATTTTCCAACCAAATCTGATTTTTTTTTCATGAAAATGTTAGAATCTTTATTGTTTAGATATTAAGGTGCAATACGCATGCACCAATTTTGTTACGGTGATGCTAATACATAAGTACCGTTGGGGTGTGTTCCAGAGCAGCAGTCACTAATTTTATGGTCCACTGAAAAATTGAGATATTATTTACCCTTTTTGTGAAGATTCAGTTTAAAAAAAGATGAGCAACAAAAAACATATTATGGATTATACTTTAATAAAAACTTTTAGTTACCACTTTTAGCAAATTCCTGAGTTAGTAATTTTTTCATTTTCCATCGAAACTTGAAAGTCAACTTGGGTAACCATAGTAAATTGGTGGCAAAACAATTCAGTCTGCTGATTGTAGGTTTGTTATTGATTTTCATGAAATATATTTTCAGGTGTATGCAAATGTAAATAGACGTAAATATAGCTTTAGTGGTCTGCCATACTTATAAAGTTATCACTGAGTGGTTCATGGAGTGCTGAAGGTTGCAACTGCTGTTCTAGAGTAGGCACACCAGACAATTTTTGTATCTTCACAGACAATGAAGCAACACAAAATGTCTACCCATAAGCATTGTAAAATTAACCCTTTGACCTCCAGAAGAGCCATTTTAAATTTATTTTCAAACTTGGCCCCTCCCCACAATGTAAATAATTTTAGATTCATAACATAAGAACAAAAATACCATATAACTTGGAGTATTCTGTTAACAAATTACAAATGAAATATGTTTATAGAAAAGTTTTGTTATGTATATTCACACATATTTTTTTATAACAAAAAAGTCATACCTCAAGTGCAGAGGTTAAAAATATTAGAAATGTATGCTTTTTCTTTCTTTCCTTTAAACCAGACTGAGTCACAGGAATGCGTGACTGGGAACAACTGCCTATAACAAACTTAAATGTTAAAAAGTTATAAAAAATAAGTTAAAGTTCAATATTTTGATGAAATCACCAAAAACAGTTCCAACCAAAGGTACTTAGGTACTATTGCAACCCGATTTTGTATGTGTCGTTACATGGTGAAATGGCAACCATGTGCTTCCTTTCATACAATGTTGCCAATACAGTTGCGATATGTAAATACCAAAACAAACATCAGAAAATCTTAATTTTCCCATTTGTATTTCACAGTAACATCAAATAAAATTTTGAAATCACACAAAATAGATCCTTTTGAGTATAATGTTATTCCCCCAACTTTTAGAAATTTCAACAACTATTTAGTGGAAAAATTCCCAGTCATGCAAAAAAATATTATTGTGTAAAAACAGTCATAGAACGGTTTTCCCTTGTTGAATGCATATTGCAGCATTTGGCGATGTTTTACG